>PVKU01010145.1:0-54801 GCA_004027475.1 Anoura caudifer
CCTCTCTTCCCTCCTTCCTCTCTCCCTCCTTCCTCTCTCCCTCCCCCCTTCCTCTTGGCTCTCTAAAAATTAATTAAAAAATTAAATAACTTTCACACAGATCTTTTTCCAAGTCTTGTTGCTATTGCTTGATTTCCTCCTAAACAAAGCTGATAATTCCATGCTACCTGTTCTGCTACCCACTGTCCTAGTTATGAATTTGTTACTGTTTTTTATTTTAGTGTTCTTTACCTCAGCTCTCTGAAAGTTTATTCTTTCCTGTAGCCAAATTTTTCTGACTCTCTTACTTCAGAAATTGCCTGTCCTTTAATGTTAGTGCAATAGCATTATGTCTTTCAGAGTTGTGAATCTTAAACTCCAAGCCCATTCAAATTGTGCCACCCCATTCACTTGTATTTCCACCTCTTCCAAATTAGAGAGCTACAGAGTACTACTTTGTCAGATACCATTTCCATATTTTACAACAGGAATTTAGGAAATCTCAAGTTAGTAAAGGCATAGTTTATTTCAGCGGAAATGTTTTAATTCTCTACTTGCGAATATAGTCTTAAGTATTTTTATCGTTTTAGATGGCTAAACTCAGGATAATCAAATCATTCCTTTGGCTTTATTTATATAGGCTTTTATTTTGGACTATATTTTGTGATATGCATGCATTTTTCAGATTACTGGGTTTTCTTATCCTGATGTTAGTTTTCATTGAATTTCTTTTTTAAATGTATTTTATTAATTATGCTATTACAGTTGTCCCATTTCTCCCCCTTCATTCCCCGCCACTATCCCACCCACATTTCCCCCCTTTAGTTCATGTCCATGTGTCATAAGTTCTTTGGCTTCTACATTTCCCACACTATTCTTGCCCTCCCCCTGTCTATTTTCTACCTACCATCTATGCTACTTACTCTGTACCTTTCCCCCCTCTCTTCTCCTCCCACTGCCCTGTTGCTGACCCTCCACGTGATCTCCATTTCTGTGTTTCTGTTCCTGTTCTACCTGTTTGCTTAGTTTGCTTTTGTTTTAGGTGTAGTTGCTAATATCTGTGAGTTTGCTGTCTTTTTACTGTCATATTGTTGATCTTCTTTTTCTTAGATAAGTCTCTTTAACATTTCATAGAATAAGGGCTTGGTGATGATTAACTCCTTTAACTTGACCTTATCTGAGAAGCACTTTCTCTTCCCTCCATTCTAAATGAAAGCTTTGCTGGAGAGAGCAATCTTGGATATAGGTCCTTGACTTTCATGCTTAATCCTCAATGTGAACATTTGTCTTTTTTTTCCAATTTCAAGCTTTATGCCTGTATTTTTTCTTCAGGTGAGATCATTCACTCATGTTTATTCTAAAATATATCTACAATAAACATGTGTGTGTCACTCATCTAATTATGTTCTTGAAGTCAAAGTTACAAATTATTTTTATTAATCTGTATTATTCTTTATTCTAGACTTTAGGGTGAAATCAATTTTATGGTGTGAATGCTAACATTTTAGTAGCAACTCTGAGTAACAACTGTCTTAGTTATTAACTTCTTACAAACCGAGTGCTTGATATACTCTAGGTTTTCTTGCTTTACTAGTTGATTATGAAAGTTTCTCCAGATACTCAAATGTAGAGAGAATAGTATAGTGAACTCTTTTACGTACTCATCACCCAACTACAGTTCATTCATCAACTCATGTTCTCTTTATGATCTACTGTAGCAGCTTCCACTTCTAACTTCTCATTGGTTTTATTTTGAAGTAAATTTAACACTACGTGATGTTTTGTATATATTTCAATATAGATAGTCTTTATATTACTAGAATCAAAAGTGATCTTCTGTACAGTGGTGAGTTGGTGCTCATGAGCAGCTAAGATTGTAATACTTTGGTATAAATTAGATTTTGATTAAAACCAACTTTTCCAACTGTATGGTTGGTAATACACGGGGAGAAACAACCAAATGACTTTCTTGCTATATCTTTAAAGAATATAACTTACATAACTTACTTTAAATAGCTTTGTTTTTTCTTGCTTGCCTTCTTCTTAATTGCCCTCTTTTTTGCATAATTGCTTAAGCAAAGTAAGGTGAAGTTGTACCATTAATTTTTTTAATTAAGTGAAATATCAATTTGAGGTACTTCAGTAGGTCATTGGGAAATGAATACTTTCAAATATTCATAAAATTTCATATCTGTATGTTGACTAGCTTTGCTTAAATAGCAATCTTACAAATAGTATCTTTATTAGATTTGATTTTCACCAAATCATTCAAAGATGGACCTATTATATTTAAAGGCAGAACTGCTCATAAAAGTTAATGTCATGCTTATACATAGTAAAGTATTACCTCCTTATTTTTAAGTTGTTGTTTCATGTAGCCCAAATGCATACTGTATAATTATTTAACCATTACTGTGTTGTATTTAAGCATTTAATTATATGATCATCTGTATCTGGTACTTTGCTGAAAATAATGTAAAACATTTGAACTCTGAATATATACTTTTTAGAAAAGCCCATACACTTGGAATAAAATGGTTATGTTATATATAATGTTTATTTTATACATAATTCTTTATTAATTGGAGTAGAACTATTAATTATTATAAGCATGTCTGCTACCAGTGGTTTAAAGGATAGTCATCTTTTTATTCTATGAAAATGTCATTTGATTTGGTACCTCTATACGTTTAAATATGTAGGAGAAAGATAATTTTGAGGTGAATTACATCAGTTTTCTGGTATGTTTCTGATATGTTCTGTGTTTTCCATTTGGCATTAATTGCATTTTACTCTTTAAATTTTACTTCATCTACATAATAATTATTTTTCATCTCAACCAGAAAACCAAGGCTTTTTCAGTCCAAACTTAATTAGATGTATGGTTTTGTTTTTGTGTGCATGTGCGTGTGTTTTGGGGGTTTTCTTCCTTTTTCTTTTTCCTTTTCTTTTTTTTTTTTGCTTGAGTTTGTTTTTGTTAGTTTATTTTTTTTTTATTGTAACCATTGCTATTCTTTGAGTTATCTAGAATAACAGTTGGAAAGGAATAATTGGGCAGCTGAAAATAATGGGGGCTTTTACATTAACAGTGTCTTTCCAGTTTTCTAAAAGTTTGTAATTGATTTCTTTGTATGGTAGTTTTTTTTTCCATGTTCAAACACAATTCAGTGTGGGGAAGATTTTTTTTTTCTGGGTAATAAAATGACTGGAATCTTCATGGGATCCTTGGGAATAGAGAAACTAATGATTTCTAAGTAATTCAAGAAGAGTTGCTTGTTTTCCTAAAGAAAATTTGGAATTTTTGAGAAGGCTGGTGAACTTCTTTGTGCATCTTAAGAAAATTGTCTGTTTTAGCAGAAATAATCTTTCCATTTGTTGCTGGAAACTGGATGCATTGTTTAACATATGCAAAGCTCATATAAAATTATAATTTAAGAAACAGCACATCTTTCATATGCTTCTAACATGTGTATATATTAATATGTAATGCATCAATTTTCCTGTTAAGTTAACATATTTACAATTCTCTTTTTAAGGCAAATCCTCCTCCAGTACTGGTCAACACAGATAGTTTGGAAACACCAACTTATGTAAGTTCCATTTCATCCCCACATTTAAATAATTCTGCTTTTCCTATTCACTTTTTGATAATAAAGACCACAGCATTATTTTTTCTTATATATTGTACTTAAAATGTTCTGTCACTGAGCTGCAGTTGTTAAAGTAAGTGAAGCAGTGCTATCCTTTTTTGTCATTTCTTTTCCTAATACTGAACGCAAAGAAGAAATGTTGAAATAGAAATTTGTGGTTTCATTCTTAAGTTAAAATCATTAACTTTCACCAAAGTCTATTTCAGACCAGTGGTCACACAATGCCATATGTTCAAAGAGTCATTTTAGAAGTCTAATTAGGTGACTTAATTTCTAACAACCAGGTTTGTGTGTATATTCACATATTAAAATAGTTATAAGTATGTAAATTTAAATTGATTGGTGTTTCTCTCTAACTTTACTGTGTTAAAAGCCCTCTTTCCCTTATAGATAAATAGCCAGAACAGCAGAATCTGATCTAACATTTTTCACCCCAAAAGGAAAATGTCTTTGGATATGTTTAAGTAGAAGTAGTGCCTGTGCATTTTTTAAATGAAATGGCACATAACTTCATAAGCTGTAAAGATCCTTTCCCTTTACTTTTGAATTGTAATTGATTTCAGGCTATACTTTAAAACATTTTATTTGGCTTTATATTTTTTGTATTTATGTGAATATGGATGTATCAAATATTTGGGCTTTTTGGAAAACCTCAAATAATACTTAAAAACAGACAAAATGCTAGTCTACTTTTTTTTTTTTTTTTTTTCAGAATCTTTCCAGTCAGTGTTACCTTTCACACTGATGTAGAGTACTTAAGCTGTATTTTGTTGTACATTTGTCACTATTTTCTTCACATTTCTTTCCCCTTCACTTGTTCTCTTTGTTGACTTATTTTTTGCTTAGGGACAGAGTCAGTGATTAAATATTTCGAGTTTTCAGACCCTTTCATCTAAAATATTAATATATAATGGTTAACAGAAAACAGTAATATCAACAAAGAAAATAAATACATACGCATTTTAGGGGAAATGTGAACTAATTGAAAGCAATATAAGCGTACTAAGCAGCAAACATGAAGTAAAAGTTGTATGATTTCCAGTTTGTGTGACATAGCATTCAAAAAATATTTTTTTTGCTCAGCAAGTTTTGCTGGGGGTCTCCAAGAGCACGCACTACCCACTTTGGGAGATTTTCTAGAACTCACAAGACTCACCATAAGATTTATTACAGCTATGTAGTAAGTCAGGATCTGCAGTCAGATTATGGCTGTATGTCTAGAGGAATCCATGTTTAGATTTCCTTACAGTTTCTTCCTCCAATGAGGTGTCACACAGAACACTCTTTTCCCTAGCAATAAATACAGTAACTTGTGTGGAGTGTTTCTGCTCAGGGAACTCATTATGTACTCAGTGCAACAATTTTTATGGCCAGTTTTTCATCTAGGCACCCTCTGTCCAGCACATACCAAATTTCCAGGCTCCCAAAAGGGGAAAACTGGTGTTCAGTGTAAGATGCATTGTCTTCATAAACTAGCCACAGTAAATTATTACCCTTTCAGTTAGGGAATGGTGTTGACATGTCCAAAATCAATTTCTTAAATGTCTGCTAAGGCCCTTCTAGAGATAGCAGCCTTAGGCCTGATATGTTCATTCTTTTCTGGACATAAGCAATAAGATAAATTCTAATTCCTCAAGAAAGATTTGTCAGAGTATGCAACTTGATCATACTTCAAGAGCACGGTGCGAAATGTTTGGATAGTAGCTATCCTCTGTAGTTCTTGCTTCATGTAGGTAAAAACTGTGTGTTTTCTTTGGGTAAAACAATCTTAAACTTTAGGAAATAGGAATTTAATTCTGAAATTTAAAATGTACTCCAGAATCATTTTTAAACATTATTTTTCATTAATTCCCCAATCAACTATATATTGATAAATAAAAATAAGAAAAATTACAGCTGCTACCTTAGAACACATTTTGGCCCTTTCTGTAGTCATTACACTTCCCCAAATTAAGTAATTGAACAGGTAATACATGTACATGGTGCAAAATTCAAAAGATGCAAAAGGCTATCCAGTGAATAGTAAATGGTTCTTCCACTTCTGCTTCTAGTCTTCCAGTTTCCCTTGACTAAAGCACAAAGTGTTAGTATTGTCATATGTCTGTCTGTAAACATTCTCTGCATATGCATGCATACGTGTGTTGTCTCTAACCATGTAAAATCAATGCCCTGATAATTTTTATATAGATATGTTGTGTATATATACAAGTATATAATCAGAATATACTAATATAAATAGATTGCTCAAAGAGTGTCAATTTTTAGATTTGATCATTATTGACAAATTGCACTTCATAGAGTTTTGCCCATTTATAATCCAACAAAAAGTATCTGTTTTTTACCCATACTGTCAACCAGCACAGTGTGATAATAAACTTTTTTATCTTTTGTTAACATGTTTAAACTATATTAACTCATTGGTTTAATTTGCATTTCTGTTTATAGCTCACCTTTCCTATCTTTTCACCTTAAAAATTTTGAGATATTCACATACCACAAAATCTACCTTTTTAAAGTCCAATTTATTGGTTTTTAGGTTATTTTCAATATTATGCCATCACCACCACTTTCTTATTCCAGAACATTGTATCACCCTATAAAGAAACCCCATACCTATTAGCAGTTACTCCCCACCCTGCCCTTCCTTCAGCCCCTGACAACCACTAATATACTTTCTGTCCCTATGGATTTGTCTATTCTGGGCCATTTGTAGAAATAGAATCATATAGTATGTACCCTTTTGTGTCTGGTTTCTTTCACTTAGCCTATTTTCAAGGTTCATGCATGAACCTTTGTTTCTTTTATGGCAAAATGATATTCCATTATGTGTGTATACCAAATTTTTTAGTTATTCTTTCTGTTGATTTTGAATCCCTGCTTTCATTTCCTAGTGGTGGAATTACTGCATCATATATACATAGGATTTTCAGGAACCACCTGTTTTCCATAGCAGTTGCACCATTTACATTCCCTCCATCAGTATATGAGGGTTTTAGTTTCTCCACATTCTCACTAGTCTTACTGTTCTTCATCAACGGTGTTTTGGACTTTTTTATTATAGCCATCCTAGTAGGTAGGAAATGATACTTCACTGTAGCTTTGATTTACATATACTTAATGACTAATGTTGAGCATCTTTTCATGTGCTTATTGGCTATTTGTATATCTCCTTTGGAGGAATGTCTATTCTGATCCGTTGCCCATTTTTTAATTGGATTATTATCTTTTATTAATAATTTGTAAGAGTTATGTCTATATTGAAGATATAAGTCATTTATCATCATATATTTGATTGCACAAATTTTCTCCTGAGAATTGTCTTTTTACATTTGATAATCTCTTTTGAAGCATAAAAGTTATTCATTCATACACACACATATTTTCACTTACGCTTTTAATGTCATATCTAAGAAACTATTGCCTAATCCCAGGTCACAAGGACTTACATTTATGTTTTTTTCTAAGAGTTTTATAGTTTTAGCTCTCACTCTTAGGTCTTTGATCCATTTTCAGTTAATTTTATATATTGTGGAAGGTAAAAGTCCATGTTGATTCTTTTGCATGCAGGTATCCAATTGTTTCATCACCGTTTATTGGCAAAACTATTCTTTCTTTATGAATGGTCTTGACACCTTTGTAGAAAATTAGTTCATCATTATTATGTGGGTTTATTTCTGAACTTGTAATTATTTTCTGTTCACCTGTATGTATATTCTTATGCCAGTAGTCTGAATTACAGTAACTTTGTAATAAGTTTTAAAATCAAGGAGTGTAAGTCCCATAACTTTCAAAGTTTGTTTTGGCTATTTTGGGTTCTTTGCATTTCCATATGAATTTTAGGATCAGCTTGTCAATTTCTGCACACACAAAAAAGGCACCTGGGGTTTTGATGGTGATTGAATGGAATCTGTAGGTAAATTTGGAGAGTAGTATTGCCATTTTATCAATACTGTGTCTTGTAATTCATTGACACAAAATGTCTTTCTATTCATTTACAATAAAGCTTTCATTTTGTTCAGTAATGTTTTGCTATTTTCAGTGTACAACTCTTAACACTTTTGTTAAAATTATTCCTGTTTTCATTTTCTTCTTTTAGCACTAATATAAATGGGATTGTTCTCTTAATTTTATTTATAGATTTTTCATGCTTGTGCATGGCAGTATAACAGATTTTTTGGTATCTATCAATCCTTTGAACTTACTGAACTCATTTATTACCTCTAATAGTTTTTTGGTGTGGATTTCTTTCTTTCTTTCTTTCTTTCTTTCTTTCTTTCTTTCTTTCTTTCTTTCTTTCTTTCTTTCTTTCTTTCGACGTAAGATCATGTCATTTGCAAACTGAGATAATTTTACTTCTTCCCTGTTAGTCAGGATGCCTTTTAATTATTTTTCTTGCCTAATTGTCCTGGCTAAAACCTCCATTATAATGGTTAATAAAAGTGGCAGGAGCAGACATTCTTATCCTTATTTTGTTTCTGATCCTTGGGTGAAAGTTTGCAGTCTTTTATCATTAAGTATGATGTGTTATATTCAATTTTAACTATTAACTGATAATATTATTTTATTGGCCTTGGGTTGATTTTTCTTTTCATGTATTCCTGTTCTTTCCTTAACACTAAAAAATGTTAAGGAAAGGCAAAATTAAAGACAAAAATTCTAGAGATCTTATTGGTTCCAGTGATGAATGGAAATGTTGAAGTAATTCCCATCTGTTCTTTTGTGTTTATTTTCCTTAAGACAGATCATGAACAATGAAGGTTAGATAAATTTATGCAGTTTAACTTTGGTAGTTCTCTTACATACTAAAAACTTCAGTTTCTTCACACATAGCATAAATGATAAATACAGTACTTTAAAATTAACCCAAATGGCTATCCATTATTTAGGAAAAATACTTAAATAAATTATTTTGGGGTTAATACTTTGTATTTAATTATGTTAATTTTGCATTAGGAAGAACATCTTTTTTCTTCTCAATACATTTTATAACCTTGTGTTGATACAGATTTGAGGTTTTTAATTGCCTGAGATTATGCATTAATATAAACCGTAAGTCATATAAATGTTAATAGATAAACTACTGAATTTCAATATATTACTCTATAGTTAAGGTGTTACTGAAAAGAACCTAAACAACAGGAAATAATTAGGCTTTTTAAAAATATTTCTTTGAAATAAAAATAGGTAGTAACAGAATAGCCATGGGGATGTAAAGTACAGTGTAGGAAAGCTAGTAGTCAAAGAACTTATACACGATGACCTATGGGTTTGAATAATGGTGGGGGGATTGCCTGAGGGAGTACAGGGTGCTGGTTGGAGGGGGGCAAAAGGGGATAAATCAGGACAACTGTAATAGCACAATCAATAAAAAGGTCAGTTTGAAATGACATGTTAAGATGGTTTTTAGGGTACATAACCTGCTATCTTCTCAGATTGCCGGCATGTGAATAAAGTGCACATAAATACTCAAAAACTAAAAATAAAAATCTTCCTTTGGACAAGTGTTATACCAATTATATAATAGAGTTTGTCTGTGCTGTTTGGATATATTAATGTTGCTGATTAGAAAAGTAAAATCTTTGAGCCAATAAAGGACTAAAGATATCTGTGTCATAATTTGTCCTATACTTCTTTATGGCACTTATGTACCCATAGTTAAAGCAAAAGAAAAAATTATACAACTTTAGAAGTTAAACAATAAATGCAATTCCAATACACTAGCAACAACCAGTTGGAAGTATGAGTCCATTAACTTTGTCAATAAAAATATGAAACACCTAGCAATCAGCTTAACAGGAAATGTATGGAGTTTGTAGTAAGAAAACTGTAAAACCTTACTGGTGGCTTTAAAGAATATTTGAGAAAGTAGAGAGCGGATCTCTTTGCTGAGCAGGAATGTAGAGATCATCATTTTCCCAAGATACATTCATTTTGTAATTATATTGTCTAAAGGTGGATCTCTCTAATTTTGTTCCCATCTAATTACGTCTCACTGCATTCTGTTGGCAGTAATAAGCCCATTATCCAACTATTTCCTTCCTGTTGGAAGCCACATTTTGTAAAGATACTATGAAAAGAAAACTAAGCAAACCTACACCACCAATTTTTTTCCACATTTACTGTTAATGAAGTGATACTTGTAGAGTAATTTGTGCTTTGGGTAGTGTACTCTTAGCATTTAGAAGCCCAGTTTCAAAGTGTTTAATGTTGTAATTGAATTGTCTCTGTTCATCAGACAGTTTCAAGTTATTCAGAGTTTAGGAATAAGTCATTTGGCATCTATATGACTTTCTCACTGTTCACCTTTTCAAAATTACTCTATATTTTATGATACCTAGAATTCTCACTAAATATCAGTACCTCATGACATGACATTAAATAAGCACAAGGATATTTACTAAGTATCTACCTTATGAGAAGGCTTAATGAAGAAAATCTCAAATTCCTTAAAGTAGAAATCGTAAGTCACAATACAAAACCTTACATATTAACACCAAAAGAACCGTATAAGCACACTTTCATGGAAATGTTTTCCAGAATAAAATTTTAGACTACTGTATTTAGAAATGAACAAATAAACAAAAATAGAGCCCAGTGTAGCAGTTTTGGGACTTTGCCAAAATTAAGGAAAATTGATTAACTTTGATGGATTTTTTAAAAATAGAGACTAATAAGCATAAATGTATTGGGCATTCAACTCAAGCAACTTCTTAAATAGTCTAAAGGAAGAATAAAGAATTGATAAAAGCAAAAGCAGAAAGTAATAGCATAGAATGTAATAGATTAATCAATTAAGACTGTTTCTTTGACAAAGACTGATAGACTTTTAGCAAGTCTGAGCAAGAAAAAATAAAGATGACACAAATAACCTTTAGAATAAGAAAAGTGGTATAGCTGCTCACATGGATTATATTTTTACTCAGAAAAAGGACTTTCTGTCATGTTGGTAGGATATGCATATGTATAACCCTTCTGAACTCTGGATGCATAGAAATCATAATTTATACACGCACATACACTGATAGCATAATCTCAAAAACAAGAAAAAAATCTCTTTAGGAAAGAAGAGGAAACAAAGTAGCAATTGGGTTTGAATACCTTATGCCGTAAGAAGTAAAAACCAAAAAAATTAGTAGAGATGGGTCTTAAAAGACTTGTAGCCCATGAATTGGACTTGAATTAAGGGTATAGTATGGTGAGGAAAGCAAAGTAGCTTACATAATTTAATTATTCTATCATTTCATTATTGTGTTGCTATATAACAAACTAGTTTGAAACTTAGTGGCTTAAAAAAACAGTTCATTATTTCTCATGATTTTCTGGGTTAACTCGATGGTTCTGCTTCACATGGTGTTGTCTGGGGCATTGCAAAAGATTGGAAGATCCAAAATAGCCTTATTCACGTGGCTGGCAGTTGGTGCTGCTTGCTGATTAGGAGTGCAACATGGGGCTCTTGGCCAAGGGTTTTGAATGTCCTTTATTAGAATCTCCTCACAGGCTGAGCTTCCTTAGTTTATAGGTGCTGGGTTCTAAGGCAGTATTCCTAAGACAAAGGTGAATACTGTAGGGCATCACATGACCTAGCTTCAGAAACAATACATCATTTATGCCACATTCTGTTTTAACAAAAGTCACCTAGGACCTAGATCCAGGGGGAGGAGAAATCACAACATTTCTTGATGGTAGGATAGTTTTAGTCATATTGCAAAAGAGTATGCAGTATGGAAGGTGGTAAGAATCTAGAGAAATGGAATTTGTCACAATCCCTATTTGACTTACTAGATTGAGTATTTTGCCCAGCTTCATGTCAGCAGAAATGTTAAAGCAGTGATTTGAACCCAAGTTAATCTGATTCCAAGGACAATTCATCATTCACCAGTGGCCCTCATTGTGGGAATTACTTCTAGGAAGGAATAGGGAATAAATTGGAAGGATTAAGAGAAAGTATTTGGTCAGTAAGTTATGAGCAAGAACTTGAATGATAAATCAAATTTGGGCATGAAAATATGTAAGTGAAATGTGTGACAAAGGAAACACTAAAGTAACATGTGGAGGTGGACACTTGTAGCACATGTAAAGGAAAGAGCAAATGATTTAGATTTGGTCGTGTATATATATAAGGCTCATGAAGAGGTGAGATATATATGTTAGAAATGAAGTTGAGTGATAGAGTGGGGTAAATTCATGCAGAGCTTTATATGAGTTTCTGAATGTTCTAGAAGAAGTATATTATTATTAGACATGGGCTCTAAAAAAGATCTGCATAAAACACCTTAGAATAATTTGAACAGTGGAGAATACTAATCTAAGTGATTGGGTAGATTGCATTAGCAGTAGTTGTGAGGAGATTAACAAAGGCTTGAACCAAAGTAATAGAAATGAGAATAAGAGATGATGGTTTTCAGAAACACTGAAGTATTGAAATCAAAGAATTGGCAACTGATTAAGGTGTATGAAATCAAGGTAGAAAAGAGTCAGCATTTGATAATATTAAAAGCTAAATGTACCCTTTCTATATTTGCAAGTCATGATACCAAGAATGTTAGCTCATTATTCACATTATACTCTTCTATTCCTTGAAAAGTTTTCCTAATATTATTAAAATGAAGCTATATGGTCTTACCATTTCAAGTTTTACACTCTAAATTTCTATGCTACTTCTTTTCCCCTCTCCCATTAGGTTAATGGCACTGATGCAGATTATGAATATGAGGAAATCACACTTGAAAGGGTAAAAACTGTTAATTATCTTAAGTTTTTTATGCATAAATCTGTTGCTTTAAAAAAAACTCTTTAAATATACGGTACTGCTCTTTCATACAGATTCCAAGGGAATAGATCTTTCAAAAACAAATATGTGGCAGGCGGGGAGGTTAGGGGATAGAGGAAATGAACAAAAAGGAAAAAGGACTCATGGACATGGACAACAGTGTAGTGATTGCTGGGGGGAGGGTGCACAAGGGGACTAAATGGTAATGGAAAAAATATAATAAAGATTAAAAAAAACAAATTAATTAAAGATAACTCACCAAGAGTGTAAATAAATGGGGAAAAATAGCTCAAGCATTTGTAACATATTAAATATATATGTTGATTTAATAAGTTTTTAAATTAAAATGTTGAAAAGCATGTAATATTTGTTTCTTTTATATGTTCACATATCATAAAATTAGCCATGATATTTTCAGAACATACTGCTTTTCTTTAATAATCTTTTTTAAATGAACTTTTTATTTAAAATAACTTTAGATTTATAGAAGAGTTATAGAGTTCCCATTATCCTGAACTCAGTTTCACCTATTGTTAACATCTTATATTACTAGAATACATTTGTTTCAACTAATGAATCAGTATTGATACATTATTATTAACTAAAGTGTATACTTTATTTGAATTGTCTTAGTTTGATGTTTTTCTCTTCCAGAATCTCATTCAGGGTGTACCACATTATATTTAGTTATCATGTCTCCTTAGGCTCTTTTGGACTAACAGTTTCTCAGATTTTTCACAGTTTTTAATTTAATTTTTATTTTAATATATTTTTCATATAATGAAATGTTACTTATTTTAAATATGTATTTTAGTAACCTACTCATTATATTAATATTCTTACCTAGCAAAATAGTAACCATATTTCTAATTGACAAGACCTATCATAAACTTACATACTCCCCCGGTCAGAAAATACCTTCAGGGTACAATTCAGATGTGTACATTTTCTTGTATTTTCCCCTTAATAATACCTACATTCAGCTGATGCCATGTTTTTGTAAAACCACTTTGCATGACCAGCATTATGGGAAAATGAAGTTTTTCCATACAAGTGAATTTCCTGAGTAACTGAATATCTGCATACAGGGTAGGGCAAAAATAGGCTTACAGCTGTTCATATGGAAAATAATACAATAATTAACAAATAATACAAGAATAAACTCCATTTTGTATTCTCACAACTATAAACCTACTTTTACCCCACCTTTTATTTAAGATGAAAAACTTAGATAATTAGATTTGCTTATGTTTGAAGCTAGTATAGACTGAGTGAAAATAGACCTTAGAGAGTTTTTTGCATGTGTAATGGCTATTTATTGCCTACTACCTGAATTTGGGTCACCTGTTAAAGTGAGGTGGAAGACTTATTTTCAAATAACAGAGTATTAATGTATTGTACATGTTTCAATGTGGTATTTTGTTGTTGGGGTATTTCCCAGCTTTATCTAGAAAATTGACATATAATTGTAACTTTTTCTCTTATTTTTTATTCTTTCCCAGTGCCTTTTAAATTCCTCTATTTAGTCAAGGCTATACATTGTATTTTCACTGGTTAAAGATTTTACATGTACCAGGAATTGAGGAAATGTTAAAAGGTACAAACTTACAACTAGAAGATGAGTAAGTTCCTGAGATCTAATGCACATCATAGTGATTATAGTAGATAATATTGTATTTTATACTTCAAAATTGCTAGGAGACTAGATCTTAAATGTTATTACCACAAAAAAGAAATGTTAGCTAAACTTACTGTGGAAGTCAATTGCAATATATAAATGTAACAAATCAATACATTGCACACTTTAAACTTACACAGTTATATAAATTATATCTTAATTTATTAAAAAACAAATTAAGAAAAACTCATAACTTGATAATCTCACACAACCTATTGATACTATTACTGCAACTCTAGTAACTCTTGAAGAGTTTAGACTGAAAAAAAAGTGCTTTATTAAAATAGAATTTTAGGACACATTCTTCTGAAATAACTTTAAATTATTTAATACTAACAATTAAATAGTAAGTCCAGATACGTTCACTTATTTGAGTTGCTGAAAGCCCAAGTCAGAACATTGCAAAATAGATATTTTTAAATACCCTTGTTTAGAAAATTGTCTTTAGAGACTTTTTGTAGCAGTAGAATCCTTGCTTTGAAGAAAATATTATTCATAAATCCAGTATGTAAAACAAGGAAAAAGTAGTACTGCTTTGACAAATTGACTTTGCTATCAAGAAAACTCACCAATATTCTCTGGTTGGACTTTCAGTATTAAAAATGCCTTTTGCTAGTCAGGTGTCCTGGTTAAACAAGTCAAGGATGATGGCAGCTGTTACTTAGCAGATAAAATGTTGTCATTTTAAAATAAGCTGATGGCAGAGTTAGCAGAAGAGAAACACCACCCCCTACTCCTTTTTTAAAAGACTAAAATATGTTCCTTTTACCTACTCAGATATAATAGTAACAGAAAGGCCCCTTGCAGTGCTTTTCTCTTAGGAGACATTTGCCTAACCAAACATGAGTGAGGTATAGTCTAAAAGAAAGAGATCTAGTAGTGACACCTTTGCAGATGAGCGACTGATCCAAGGACAGATTGCACATACTTTTAAAGAAAGAACAGTAGACTGGACTTCAAAAATGTACTCAGTACACGTTCTTCAACCTCACCTACTCAGCCATAATGCCTCTGAATTCCACATAGAGGGGGGAAAAAAAGCTTCCTTGTATTTCTTAATTTAGAATATTCGTATTCCCTGCACATATGCCATTATGTGCTGGTTCCCTATGTTAGTACAGTTTCTAAGCCTGTCAATAAAGATAACTCTTATTGAGTGTTGAATTTTTTTCCCCTCTGTCCCCAGGGAAATTCAGGGCTTGGTTTCAGCATTGCAGGAGGTACAGACAACCCACACATTGGAGATGACTCAAGTATTTTCATTACCAAAATTATTGCAGGGGGAGCAGCTGCGCAAGATGGAAGATTGCGGTATGTTTTGTACTTTGTTATGGTAGTGAATCCACCTCGTATATTTTTCTTTAGGTATACTAAACAAGACATAAATCCAAAAAGAAGTAAGGTAATAACAAAAAATAGATGCTCAAATAATGAATGAGTGAGATAATTGTGCTATAAGCATAGTTTCTCTCTTTCATTTAGGACTTTTATTTTGTATTTTCAAATGAATTCACAAAATGTTTTATATTTTCTGGGTTTGAAACATGTATATAAACCTATTTAAGATACAGAGATCAGATATATCTGAGTTTGTATTTCATACCACAAAGATTATGTAAAGTTTAAATCGTATTTTTCTTAATTGAATAAATGAAAGCAACATTGTTTTTTTGTTTAAATTTAGTGTTCCATTTCAGAAGATATCTTTAGCATACCTAGTTGTTTCCTTAAGCCATAAATTATGGTACTTTTTTATTCCCTTGATATACATAGATGGGTAGCTATAGATACAGACAGCCTGAAGTTTTAGGACTAAGGATTTTATATGGTCTGTTAAAAACATTTCTTTTAAGGTTATTGGTAGTTCATGCAGCTCTTCGGTTTCTAAACTTCTCACTGGATGTAACAGGTGATAAATTAGTTAGATATAAAGTTAATGATTTGACCAATCATGTAAATACAATTACTTTCTGATTCTGTTACTGACCTTTTTATTTGTGCCGCTTTATGTGAAAATGAATATGTTCCATTAGTTTCACTGAGGAACATACTTACTTATTAAGATATCACTGTCTTTGGATAAAATTTCTTTTCTCTAAATATTTCTCTAATTAGATATAGATTCTTATCAGGATCAATTTTAACTGTGTTTTGTTCCCCTTCCCCACCCAATTTGAGATAGCCATCTTCTTTCCCCCAAACTGAGAACAGAATTTGGGGGGGAAATGAGAACTAAGAACAAATCAACTTGACATATTACTATGTCAAATTAAGATAAATTACTTACATGAAAAACCTTTTATTTTTTTAAAGATTTTATTTATTTACTTTTAGAGAGTGGGGAAAAGGAAGAAAGAGAGGGAGAGAAACATTAATGTGTGGTTTCCTCTTGCGTACTCCATGCTGGGGGCATGTGCCCTGACTGGGAATCGAACCAGCGACCCTTTGGTTCACAGGCCCACGCTGAATCCATTGAGCTACACCAGCCAGGGTGAAAAACCTTTTAATTAAGATATATAATCTTTCACTTCATATAAGTATCAACAGATAACTTAATTTTAAAATTGAGTAAGTTGGAAAAAGCAATCAAAACTTATTTTTGGATAAATCTGTTTTGCCGCCTACTTCTCTGTGACCTTAAGCTAGTTGTTCAGACTGAGCCTCAGTTTCCGTATCTTTGAATCACAACTCTGTCAGTCATTACTTGGGTGACCTTGGGAAAATTATTTAAACTTCTTATGCTTCAGTATCTCCATCTGTGAAATAGTGCTATAAATATTTGCTATTTTTGTAAGGATTAAGGCCTACGTATAATGCATATACAAATTGCAGTTGTCATCATTATTCATTATTTTTGTACAATCTACTACTTGCACTGTTTCTTTTGCTGGCCATTGGGAAATGTTTGTATTTATATGAGTATTTGATACACTGGAATTTAACATGTAGTTTCTTCATTTATATTTTCTCTAGTAAGTGATTCTCTACCATAAAATCAAAAGGACAAGAAAAATGGCAAAGTAAAAATTGATATTTAAATTTTAATACTTATATTTTATTTTTAATGTTTTTCCTCAGGGTCAATGACTGCATATTGCGAGTAAATGAAGTAGATGTTCGTGATGTAACACATAGCAAAGCAGTTGAAGCATTAAAAGAAGCAGGGTCTATTGTACGCTTGTATGTAAAAAGACGGAAACCAGTATCCGAAAAAATAATGGAAATAAAGCTCATTAAAGGTCCTAAAGGTATAAATAAATCAAACTGAGGCAAATTAAGTAAAAAATCTTTGAGTTAAATATAATTATGAAGTTATTTATGACACATTCTAAGATTAACAATAATGGTAATCTATAAAACTTGCATGACTTTTTAGAATTTCTGCTCATATTCTGATTTTTATCTTAGGTCGATATTTAAATACTTTGAAGTTGTGTATAGCGTTGATATTAACTTGTAATCCTTATAGTATGTTAAATGCAAGTACACAGACTAAGTTAAAAGAAGAACATATGAATGTGTCGTTAGCAGTTCATCTGCAATGAAAACTGTTTAACATGTGTCTATTTCTGAATTTTTAAAACATTGATGGAATTCAGGATAAAAAGAAATACTGATTCTAGTTTTGGTTCATAAAGAGATGGTACTCCAACGAACAGAAAAAGGAATAGAGAGCTACAAATTTGTTTAGTACTAAAGCTATGGGATTTATGAATTCCAGAAATCTTATGTAAAATTAATTAATAGAATATTGGAAAAATAGCAAAATTATCTACATTTCTGAAGCCTGTTCTGCCCACCACCAACAAACAGTTTTATTATTTTTCTTAATTGTTTTAGCATCATGAAGGTATTAAAAGTGTTAGTAAGAAGCACAGTTATGTTGGAAACTAAAGTGAAACATAATTTTACAATGTCTCTTTGAACTAGCAAACTATTCATTTACAAAGAAACTTTAAAACATAACCTGGTAGGGAGAAAAAGAACTTTTTTATAACTTCAGGAGCACCTATATTTACAATTGTCCACTGATTGCAGAACAAATATTTAGGAATTTAAAAGTAGGTAAGTGTGTTCCTTTCTTTTTAAAAAAAATTAGTGAGAAATTATCACCTGTTTTACATTTGTTCTTTCTGGACTGAAGTTCACATTATTGATGAGATTGTAAAACCAGTGTTTTTGAAACAGGTCTTGGGTTCAGCATTGCTGGAGGTGTTGGAAATCAACATATTCCTGGGGATAATAGCATCTACGTAACCAAAATAATTGAAGGAGGTGCCGCACATAAAGATGGTAAACTTCAGATTGGAGATAAACTTTTAGCAGTAAGTATAAGAAATGTTGTTTTATAAATTATTGTATGTCTTTTTTTCTCGCAAAAGACTGAAATTTCAACATTCCAGAAATGTTGAAATGATTTCTGGATAAATGAGTGAAAACTGGCCCTACTTTAGTCAAAACCTGCAAATAATTCTTGGTTTTATCTCTATTTTTTATTTTCATTTCCTCCAGCTCCCCTCCCTCTCCTTTTTTCAGTTGTTTGTCCCCCACTCCTATTTTTTCTTTTGATTTTTTTGTTGAAGGGTTAGGGGCTTGGATGTACAGAATTGTTTAATCATAATTCTTAGTTTCGTAACACAGTGTCATCCTTTGTTCATGTGTTACCTCTTTTTCTTTTTAGTTTTATACTTAATTATTTATAATATAATGAAAACTGATAAAGTCATTACCCAAACTAAGAACTAGAAGAACAACTTGTCATTCCTTTACATCTTAAATTATTTAATCACATATATATGTCTAAATACTTTGTTTAGTATTATTTTTTTTGAAATTTTGTAGAAGGATATTATGCTATATGTAGTCTTCTAATAGTTTTTTCACTATATATTGTTTTACTAAGACTTATCCATATTGTTGCCTAGAGCTGAAGTTTATCCATTTCCCCTCTACTTAATACTCTGTGCTGGGACTATACCACAATTTATTTATCTAATCTTCATCAATAACTGTCTTAGCCCATGCATGTTCTATAGAAGAAAAGCTACCATACTAACAATGTGTAATTGAGCGGTAGGATCTTAGCAAACCTAGAGTGAGTGAAAATAAAAAGTGAGGCAGAGAATAAGGGAAAGCCAATACCAGGTATTATGTTACTGAGCTGGCTATAATTTCATAAGAAAATGTAGTTTTTTTATGAAAGCTTGTCATGTAGGACAATCTTCCAAGCATGTAATGTAGAACCACTAAACCTTAGACCCAGCCATCAGGAAAAAGAAAGGATTTCTCTCCTGGCCCTTTTAGTTCCCTGCCTCTCTTTAATTAGAGTTTGCCCCATGGGGGTTAATTTTTGATTCTAGAAAATTCTAGGGAAACCAGCTCCCTCACTCTGTGGCACAGCAGTTCCCCTGGATGCAGAAATGGTCAGAAGAGCTACATAGAGCCTTAGTAGTCTATGCTGGTCAGACATGGGCTTTTGATGTGTTACAGCTCTCACTATGTGGAACACGTTAGCCATGCCCAAGCCCAGTCCTTGCAGAAAAGGTTGAAAGAGCTGGTTATAGTAGGAGGCAAGGTAAGAGCAGAAGTGGCCAGGAGTCTCCACTAAGCAAGCAGCCAAAGCTTAGTAGCAAGTAGATTCAAGTAAATCTTGAAAAGGCGCACGTAGGGCTAAATTGGATTATTTTCTTCTTTTTTTGTTTGTTTGGTTTTTGTTACTATGGATAATTCTGCTAGGAAAACCTACTATGTGTTCTAGTGAACATGTACAGGGTACAAGAGTTTCACTTAACTATTTACTTAAGCATGGAATTTAATGGATCACGAAGTATCAGTAACAGTATAACAAATTATATCATTATTTTCCAAACTGCTTATAAAGATTTTACATTTGTATTAGCAATATATAAATATGTTCTACATGCTATGTTCTACATGCTGTCCAGTACTGTTTATTGTTGCAGCAAGGAGACAGACTGAGTATTTTTTGAGTTAATGATGGGGAAGTGAAAGGAACTGACCTGGGAATGCTTTTCCCTAGTTTATCCTGTCACAGCCATGACTTGTCACTTCCCCAAGCTATAGCCAACACCCCTTCACCATCACCTACATACACACACACTCCAACACTACACATATATACAAGTATACCAGGTCAGAAGAGCCTTCCTTTTTCACTGGGTTTCTCACTTTTATTTTTAATTTCTTGGATACCATGTTTTCCTTTATGGTTTCCTCAGAATCAATTTTAGTGGTAGGGAGCCAACAATTTATATTGATTTAACATTTAATGAGGTTTTTGTTGTCATAACTCCACTGAAATTATTCATTTCTTAGGTCTCATCTTTTTTTAATTTTATGTTTTTTAAAGATTTTATTTATTTATTTTTAGAGAGGGGGAGGGAGGGGGAGAGAGAGAGAAACATCAATGTGTGGTTGCCTCTTGCGTGGCGCCCACTGGGGACCTGGCCCACAACCCAGGCATGTGCCCTGACTGGGAATCGAACCTGCGACCCTTTGGTTTGCAGCCCTCACTCAGTCCTTAGCTCTCATCTTAATTGACACATCAAGCATTTGACATACCTTCTTCCTTCTTCGAACACTTTTTCCGCTTGCTGAATGATAACTTCTGCCTTGGTATTTCCATTGCCTCACTAGCCACTTCTCATTCTCCTTTTTGATGCATCTGCTCCCTAACTTCTAAATGTAAAGTGATTCAGACTCAATCCTTGTATTTTTCCCTTCTCTCTTTGACAGGTAGTCAAATAACTTAATGGGTCTCATTTGCACATGATAATGATTAACTATTCTGAACTTTAGTTTTATTTTTACACACACACACACACACACACACACACACACACACACACCCCACTTTTGTGCATGGCTGAAATACTGAGTTGGCCAAAAAGTCCATTTAGTTTTTTCCATAAAATAAGAGACACATTCTTCATTTTCACCAATAACTTTACTGATGAGGATATTTTGAGTATGTCGGCTGTCTCCCACATGGCATAAGGTTGATCTCAATTAATATCTCAATTTTATCGCTATCGACCTCAACTGGTCTACCCACCCAACCATGGAGCTTCATCCAGCAAGAAATCTCCAGCACAAAACATTGAAAACCAGTTTTCACACATTCGATCAGTCACAGTACCTTCTGCATACACTGCACAAATCTTATTTTGCATTTCAGTTTTGTTTTTACCTTTCTTGAAGAAATAAAGCATAATATGCCAAAAATTGCCTGTTCTCTCCCATCTTCAATATTAAAGTGACTACACAAAAATTCACCAGTTCTGGTAAGTGGTTTTTTTTTTGTTTGTTTGTTTGTTTGTTTGTTTGTTTTTTTAAGATTTTCATTTATTTCTTTTTAGAGAGGGGGAGGGAGGGAGGAAGAGAGGAAGAGAAACATCAATGTGTGGTTGCCTCTCACACCCCCAACTGGGGACCTGGCCCACAACCCAGGCTTGTGCTCTGACTGAAAATTGAACTGGCGACCCTTTGGTACCTAGTCCAGTGCTCAATCAACTGAGCCACACCAGCCAGGGCTTCTTTTTTTTAAATACATGTTGATATGACAGATGTCCCGGTACAAAGTAACAAAATTGTTTTGAGTGAAGCTAAAGAACAACTAAGCACTACTAGAGCTATCTTACGGAAAAAAACAAATAAACTTTTTGGCCAACCCACTATAAAAATTTCTAACTTTCATTCTTACAAAAATATTTCAAAAGCCCTAAGAGATTTCATCTAGTCTCCTTTTTATGTTTCAAGTCATCTCAATATACATAAAAATGAACTTTTGAGTCCTTCCCCTACTCCTTGCCCTCCTGCTCCTTGCACAGTCTTCACATTTCATTAAATGGGAACTTTATCTTTCTCTTTGCCCAGATCTAAAGCTTGAGGATAATCCTCTTTCTTTCACACTCCACATTGAATCCCTTAGCAAATCTTGTCAGTTCTTTTGTCAGTTATCTAATGCTGCCTACACACACACACACACACACACACACACACACAAATTAATGACTAAGACAACAACAATCATTTATATGCTTACACTTCTGCAATTTGAGTAGAGCTAGGACAGCCTTCACAACTCCACAATGTCAACAGGGGTGGCTCAACTAGGGCCAGGGATTCACTTTCAAGTTGGCTCACATATGGCAGACAAATTGTTGTTGGCTGTCAGCTGGTAGCTCATCTGGGACTGTTAGCCAAGTGTTAATTCTCCAGTAGCCTCTCCACATGGCTAAATTGGGCTTCTCACAGGATGGTGGCCAGGTTCCATGAGGAACATACCAAGAGAAGAGCTTTCCAAGAAGACAAGATCCAGTGTGTGGCATTTATCAATCCTCTTTGTGCATCAGTTACTAATGTGTCATTGACTAAAGCTTGTTACATGGCCAAGCAATATTCAGTGTAGGAGGAGACTTTATAAGATGTGAATACCAAGATGCATAGCTCACTGCAGGCCACCAAAGGAAAAGTATACCACAACTGTGTATTTCAGAATGCAGGTAGTACTGACTGTACATGGTAGTTTGAGACTACAAAAATTATTATGCAGCTGAAACCCAGCAAAGCAATATTAATAATCGATGGGGAAAGTTATAGTTGTCCTGTGATGTTTAGAAATTTTTGTCAAAACGTTAAAACTCTCCTGTTGAGGGGGAAAAGGTACAGAGAATAAGTAGCATAGATGGCAGGTAGAAAATAGACAGGGGGAGGGCAAGAATAGCATGGAAATGTAGAAGTAAAGAACTTACAAGTATGACACATGGACATGAACTAAAGGGGGGGAATGTGGGTGCAAGAGGGTGTACAGGGTGGAGGGAGATGAAGGGAAAAAATGGGACAACTGTAATAGCCTAATCAATAAAATATATTAAAAAGAAATATCCTTATCTGTTTTGCATAGGTATTTGTAATGTGCTCACTTTTTTATCTCCCTAAATAATTTATCATCTGGTATAGATACTCTCCTAGGTCTAGGAATCATTTTTAGTTTGCTGTTTAGTCTACATTGAAAGGTTTATTATTAGGGTATGTAATTTGTTAAATGAATACATTTTGGGATTTATTACCATTTTCAAAATAGTAAAATATTTGATTATTTTGTAAGTATTTAATGAGTATTAGAAAATAATATATGTTCTTTGTAGGAAATGAAATTTTGTTGAGTTTATTAATGAATTATTAGAGTCCTATGCATTGATTATTTTTATATTATTTAATCCATTAAATTCTAAAAATGTATATTAAAATCTTCACTATCAAAAAAAACTTCTGTTGATTATAAAGATACAAAATAGGGCAATGAAAAATAAACTAAAACAAATATTTGTTTAGTACATTGTAATTTATCAGAAACATTTCTAGTATTTTATTTCTTTGCCAAAAAATTTTACCAAAAATAAGATCAATCTAAACCCAAAGTTAGCATAGGAGAGAAGGAAATAATAAAGATTACAGTAGAAATTTATGAAATCGGCAATAGGAAAACCATAGAGAAGATCAGCAAAACCAAAACTTGATTCTTTGAAAGGTCAGCAAAATTGATAAACATTTAGCTAGACCAAGAAAATAGCCTCAAATTTCTAAAAGTAGGAATGAAAGAAAAGACATAGGGAATACTTTTATTTATGAACAACTATATGCCAACACATTAGATAACTTAAATGAAATGGACCAATTTCTTGAAAGACACAAAGTACCACTTCTATTCAATGTTGTGCTAATTGCCAGGGCAGTAAGAAAAGAAAAAGACATTGAGATCGAGAAAGAAAAGGGACAACTATATTTGCAATAGAAAATCCTAAGGAACCTACTAGTACATAAATAATAAGTTTAGCAAAGTTGCAGGATACACCACCACTACCTAAAAATTCTCTTTTTGCACAGAAGATAAATGAATAGCCATTTTTTCAATAAATAATTGAAAAAAATCTCAACCTTACTATTAAAAAAGGAAATATATATTTAAATATAATTGATGTACAAATTAAAATGCATCATTTTGTAGGGTTTTTAATAAATTGATAATATTCAGTGTTTGCAAAGATCTCAATAGATGGGCACTCATTCTGTGGGTATAAATTACTAAATGCATTTACTTAGGGTGGTTTAAATATCTCTTAAGATTGGAATGGCTTTATAAATTATTACAGAACTGTACAATGAGGTACTACGTGACAGCTTTTTAAATGAGTCAATTCTTTGTGACCCAAAAAGGGATGATCTGTAAGATACATTATAGTCAAAATCCAGTTGCAGAACAAAAACTTAATATGGTCTCATTTTCTTTAAAAAAAAAAAAAAAACTAAACTAAATATACCTACACACAATCCTAAAATGCCTACATAGAAGGAGGTTCGGCCTTGGAGACTTGGAGGGAATAGGGATTGAAATCAAGATTGGTTATTCATTAACATATATAAACAACTTCCTAATATAAACAATAAAAATGGGTATTTTCTTTCCATACACCTTCATATTCTTTAGTCCCATATTTTCCACATCTTTATATGCAATTGTTTATCACCAGAAAGCAGGTGAAAATGTTTTAAAATAAATATCTTGGGGAATTTTCTTTTAGGTGAATAGTGTGTGTTTAGAAGAAGTTACTCATGAAGAAGCAGTGACTGCTTTAAAGAACACATCTGATTTTGTTTACTTGAAGGTAGCAAAACCCACAAGTATGTATATGAATGATGGCTACACACCACCTGATATCACCAACTGTAAGCCTCTTTGCTTTGATCCATGTTATTATATCCTTGAATGTTAGGTATTTTAATAAAAGTTTCACAATGTAAAATTTAAGCAATATACAAATATTTTTAATAGAACTATTAAACATTCTGACCTAATAGGTTTAAAAATTTTTTTTAGGATATTTATTTATTTATTTATTTATTTTTAGAGAAGGGAAAGGAGAGGGAGAGAAACATGAATGCGTGGTTGCCTACTGGGGACCTGGCCTGCAACCCAGGCATGTGCCCTAGACTGGGAATTGAACCAGCGACCCTTTGATTTGACCCTTTGAACCAGCACTCAACCAGTGAGCCTCACTAGCCAGGGCTAAAACTTTTTTTAGTAGTTTTTTTTTTGTTTTGGGTTTTTTTTTTAATTATATATTTTTTATTACCAGCAATTGATTCTTTTAGCAAGCAAGATAATTCTAATGCTTCTAGTACTGCTGGTTCATGGCCCACACTTTGAGAAACACTAATTTAAAATACAGTATTTCTAAAACTTGGGCTTTTTTATACTCTCAACTGTATGCACAGATATTATTTCTGTACTTCAAGCTCCTAGTGTACTGCCTAACTATATATTTGTGTACAATAAAATTGTATTGCTGAGAACTGGATTGTTATGAAAGCACTTATGTAATGTTTCCTACTTGATTGTCAGTTTTTTTTATGTAAAAGCTGAGATGAGATTTAAATATATTTTAATGTGTTTGTTTTGATTAAAAAAGTGAAAGTTTTATTTGTTTAATGCAGAGTTGATATTAGAAGCACTCATGTGTAATATAAAGATCTTAAATGTATTCCTTATAATCTTTTCCAAGTTTTCCTTTTTTAAATTGTAGAGATATTTGTGATTTTAGAAGTAGCAGTATTTCCAATTTTAAACTTGTCAGACTTCATTACCATCACTAATCACTGTAAAATGTAAATTATATTTTGAAATGTAGTCCTGGCTGGCTCAGTTGGTTGGAACATTGTCCCATAACCAAAAGGTTGCAGACTCAATTCCCAGTCATGGCACATAACCTACGTTGCCAGTTTGGTCCGGCAATGTACTATGTACTATGTAGCTATGTACTTCCCTCTCAGGACTGCCTTCTCTGTGTCCCATAAGTGTTGGGTTGTTATGAGTTCATTTTCATTTGTTTCTGGAAACTTTTTGATTTCTTCCCTAATTTCACTCTTGACACATTCATTGTTTAATAACATGCTATTCAATCTCCATGAGTTTGAGGGGTTTGGGGTTTTTTTTCTTGAGGTTGGTTTCTAGTTTCAGTCCCGTGTTATCAGAGAAAATGCTTGATATGGTTTCAATTTTCTTGAATTTGTTGAGGCTTGTTTTGTGTCCTATCCTGTGGTCTGTCGTTGTAAATGTTCCATGTGTGTTTGAAAAGAATGTGTACTTTCCTTTTTGGGGATGAAAGGCTCTATGTATATCAGTTATGTCCATTTCATCTAAGGCATTGTTCAATGCTGCAGTATCTTTGTTGGTGTTTCGTTTGGAAGATCTGTCCATTTTTTGACAGTGGGGTGTTAAAATCCCCTACTATAATTATGTTGCTGTCAATATCTTTCTTGAAGTCCTCCAAGGTTTCCTTTATGTATTTGGGTGCTCCTATATTGAGTGCATACATATTTACAATGCTTATGTCTTCTTAATCGATTCTTCCCATGAGTATTATGAAGTGACCTTCCGGGTCCATTTTTATGACCCCTTTTTTGAGATATATTTTGTCTGATATGAGTATTGCTACCCTGGCTTTTGTTTCTGTTTGCTTGGAAAATTTGTTTCCAGCCCTTTACTTTCAGTCTTTGTAGGTCTTTTGTCCTGAGATGGGTCTCTTGTAGGCAGCATATGTGTGGGTCATGACTTCTTATCCATTCAGCTATTCTGTATCTTTTGATTGGAGCATTTAATCCATTTACATTTAAGTAAATGGAACTTATTGATAGGTACTTATTCATTGTCATTTTTTAGTACCTGTGTTCCTGTCTCTCATCTTTTCTTCCTTTTCTTAAAGCAGTCTCTTTGGCATCTCTTACAGAGCTAGTTTGGTGGAGGCGTATTCTTTTAGACGTCTTTTATCCGGGAAGCTCCTTATTTGGCCTTACATCTTAATTGACAGCCTTGCTGGGTAAAGTAGCCATGGTTGCAGGCCTGTGGTTCTCATTACTTGGAATATTTCTTGCCTTTCTCTTCTGGCTTGTAGTGTTTCCATTGAGAAATCAGCTGTTAGTCTTATCTGGGCTCTCTTGTATGTAACTTCCTGTTTCTCCCTTGCTGCCTTTAAGATTCTCTCCTTGTCTTGGAATTTTGCCATTTTCATTATGATGTGTCTTGAAGTGGGCCTCTTTGGGTTCTTCTTGATTGGGACTCTCTGTGTGTCCTGGATTTGTGTGACTTTTTCTCTCATCAGATTAGGGAAGTTTTCAATCATTATTTTTTCCAACAGGTTTTCTATCCTTTGCTCTTCTTCTCCTTCTGGTATCCCTGTTATGCGGATATGGTTATGTTTCATGTTGTCTTGTAGCTCCCTTACCACCTGTTCGTTCTTTCTTATTCTCTTTTCTTTTTCTTGCTCTATCTCAGAGTTTTTTTCTACCTTGTCTTCCTATCACTGATTCGATCCTCTGCTTCATCCATCCTGCTTATAATTCCTTCTAATGTGTTTTTTATTTCTGATATTTTATTGTTCATTTCTTCCTAGTTTTTGTTTATAGTTTCTATTTCCTTTTTCATGCTGATGTAGTTCTCATGTAGTTGTCTGTCTCATGTAGATGCTCCTTGAGCATCTTTATAACCGTAAATTTGAATTCTACATCCGATAGTTTGGTTACCTCCATTTCATTTAGCTCTTTTAATGGGTAATCTTCCATTCCTTTTGCATGCATGTTCTTTTTTGGTCTCCCCATTTTAGTTGACTCTTTTGGTTTGTTTCTGTACTTCCTGATACTTTGCTTTGCTAGCTGTCTTTGGAGGGTGAACTTCTTTGGTAGAAATTCTATGAGGTTCAGCTGTGTGGCCTCTGATCTCCTTGACTGGAGGCATTAGGTTTTCCACTTCTGTTTCTGTGGGTTCTCTTGTTGTACTTCGGTTTATACCTTTTGGTGGTTCCTTTATTGGTAGTTTTTCTCCTCCAGCAGGTATACTGATGTTTGCAGTTCCCACCTATTCTTGTTTGTGATCAATGGCAGGGTGTAGGCAAAATGGATTTAAGACAGGAGAGTATTTTATGGAATATAAAGTACCAGCAAGTAGAGAAGAGATAGGAGATTCTTTGGATAAATATAACGTTAACTGGGATATTTCACCCAATTAGCCACCTTTTATAAAAGGTGAATGAGAGATAAGACTCTTCTTATAGGGGAGGATGATTATGAGTTTGTAACCGGAAAAGACACCAGCATTCGGGCTGCCTGTCACTACCAAATCCAATAAGCATTGACGGTGATTGAATCTTTTATGGGCGCTTTATTCAGATGGTCGGTGATCTGAGAAGATGGTGGGTTCATACCCTAACAAACCATCTTCCCTTCTCTTTCCTTGCCAGATCTTTTATAAGGGAGGTAGGGGAGGACAAACAAGGTATGGTGAGGGCTTTGAGATTCAGAAGCTGCAACATTCCTGTCCTCGCCAGCTAGCTGTTCCCAAGGTGGGAGGGTGGTCGTCTGCTCTCCCTGGAACAAAGATTCGGATGTCCCCCGGTTGTAATCTTCTATCAGTGCCCCAGGAGGCCGGCTGTTTCCCAGGAGCCAGGATGGGCCTTATCTGTAGTTTCTGAAACAAAAGCTTTAACGTACACATTACTTGCTAGACTTACAACTTTTTCCTTAAGCTAAAATTTTCCAAGTCTTGAGTGCCCTGTCAAATTGAATCCAGAAAACAGAGCACTTGTGCAAGGTTAGATGATGAGATATAGTGTGTGAGAGAATAGAGTTAACCACAACAATAATAATGCTCAGGATTAAAGTGAAGTGGGCTAAGATCATGGAGGGTTTCTGTGTAGTATGTACAATTGTATGGAACAACAATTACTTACAGCGGTACTGGAACAACAATAATATAACAAGAAATAGATGATTTGGATAACCAGAATAGAAAGTACCCGATCAAGAGTTGTGTGTTCAGCACCCTAACCCTGGTGTTGTTCAGGTGTCAACTGGAGTCATTTTATAATATACAAGGGTCCCCCTGCAATGGAATTTAAAGAAAAAAAGAGTTGTGTGTTATTGGAACATGGGTGAAGTGAAAGAAGGAGAATTAAAATACAATCCAGAGAGAATAAGGAATACCAGTCAAGCAATGCAATTAAATAGGGAAATAAAATGAGGAAAACTAAACATAAGGAAGAGAAATAAAAAATACTAATAAAGTAAAAGAGGTAAAAATAATTGCAAGATAATAATAATACACATACACAATAAAATGCTAGCTCTGTGGGATAGCAAAGTGACATTTGTCTCAGTTTCTCAGTTTTTGGCATTAGCCTTGTGCTCCCCCTTTCGATCTGTCTCTGGACCCTTTGTAACTCCGAATCTTATCATCTCACTTGAGGGGAGAAAAAAAGAGGAAAGTGGAAAGAGAAAGGATCCAAAAAGAAAAAAAAAAAATGATAATAATAAGCCTCCTGCTGACTTTAAACCTGTACAGCGAGTTCTGCTGGTCTTCCTAGATGCCACAGGAAGAGGGGACTGGGCTTGGCTTTTCTCCCTTCCTTTGGTTCTGAGAGGATGGGGACCGGGTTTGGGTTGCAATATTCACATTTTCCCAGCCTCCAGCCCATGTCTTCTGTGAGCTGCCAGGCTTAAATCAGCCACTCAGCTGCTCACAGCATGCGTCAGTCTCTGGCACAGAGCCAGAGAAAAGTGGGGCACATGGTTCCCTTTTGCTGCTGTCTCTGGACGCACAGTGCAAGACTAGTGGGGCCCATGATTCCCCTCTGCCACTCACTGTGGACATGCACAGCTGAAATCTCCCTTGGGGTGCACCAGCTGCTGCTGGAGAGTTTCTTACAAAGCAGCTGCCTGCCGTTCTTAACAAATGCACAGCTTTTCACACAGCCCCACTTTTCAGCCAGTCGAGAGACTATCCAAGGCAGGGTCTAACACAGTCCAACTCCTCCCTTCTCTAGGTGTTGCCCAGCACCCCGGTTTCTCTGGTGCCAGCATCCATAGTCCCAGCGATGTCTACTGCCTCTGTGTGTCTCCCACTTCATCTCTTCTTCCCCCAGTGACTTCCAGCCACCAGGTCCCTCCTGGTGCCAGGCTGCCCTCCATGATCCAGTAGGGAAGGGAGCTGGTACTCTAACTCTCCTCCCCATATCCTGCAGCAGGTGCTGGGCCAGGGGCTGCAGCAGCCTTGGTCCCAAGCACAGATCCCAGGGACCTTACCGTCCCAGCACACTCTCCTCACTGTCTGTTTTTCAAAGTCCTCTGGAAATTTTTGCCTCCATCCTTCATAGAAGCTGGGGTTCCATTGACTGTTCACTCTTTTCCTTGGAAAATCAGGTAGGTGTTCCAGCTGGGCACAGGGAGAACTGGGCTCTACTCCCACCTACCTCTCCACCATCTTCCCCTTCTCTTTCTTCTTCTTAAAATAAGCTCTGTGACATTTGTTGCAGTACTGATTTGGTGTTCACAAACTTTTTAGCTTTTTCTTTCCTGGGAACCCCCTTATTTCCCCTTCAATTTTAAATAATATCCTTGCTGGGTAAAGTAACCTTGTAGGTCCTTGGTTTTCATCACCTTGAATGTTTCATGCCACTCCCTTCTGGCCTGAAATGTTTCTGATGAGTAATCAGGTGACAGTCTAATTGGTGCTCCTTTTGTAGGTAACTGCCTGCTTTACTCTTGAGTCTTTCAGGATTCTCTCCTTATCTTTAAGCCTTGTCTTTTTGATTATGATATGTCTCAGTGTAGGTCTCTTTAGATCCAGCTTTTTGGGGACTCTGAGCTTCCTGGACTTGTGTGTCTTTTTCCTTCATCAGATTAGTGAAGTTTTTGGTCATTATTTCTTCAAGTAGGTTCTGTATCCCTTGCTCACTCTCTTTTTCTTCTGGTATTCCCATGATATGGATGTTGTTCTACTTCATGTTGTCCAACATGTTTCTTAAGCTCTCCTCATTTTTTAAATTCCTTTTCCTTTTTAATGCTCTGCCTGATTTTTTTTCTACCTTGTCTTCCAAAACACTGTTTCAGTCTTCTCATTCATCTAATTTACTGTTTATTCCTTCCAGTATACTAGTTATCTCAGATACTGCATTCTTTATTTCTAACTGATCCTTTTTAATGGTTTCTGTGTCTTTTTTCATGCTGTTGAGTATCCTTATAATCATTACTCTAAACTCTGTATCTGATAAACTGCTTGCCTCCATTTCATCTAGTTTTGGGAAATTCTCTTGTTCTTTCATTTGGGATCTATTTGTTCATCTTCCCAGTTTGGCTGCTTTGTATTTTCTGCCTTAGATACTGACCTAATCATCCATTGAACCCATCAGTTAGTGTTAATCTGCTCAGTCTATAATTAGCTGTCAGGCTTAAGCACCACAGGGTGGGGCAGAGTAATTCCTGAGGGCGGGGCTGTTACTACCCCTCAGGCTAATGCCACTCAGAGGGAAGTGCTCTACCTGAGAGAGATGGCTCCTGCAGTATGTGCTGATGTAACCCCCAACTCTCCTCAAGCTTCTATAGCCCACTCTGCCTTCCCTTTTCCAGCACCCAGGGTAAGTGGCTGCAAATGAAATTTTGTGCTTTGACCCTTTAGGAGACCCTCTGCCTCTCTAGCCATCTCTCCCTGGCAGACAAACCCTGCTGCTTTTCACAGCTTGATGTTATCTGGGTTCCTTTCCATCTCTGGTGCAGTAGTCTGGGGAGCCCAACTTTGAGTTTAGTCCTCACACTTCTTAGAGGGAACCCCCCAGCTGCTGAAATATCCCTCCAGCATGTCAGCTGCCACCCATGGGAGCCCAGCCTGCCCTCTCGCATCTCCTCCACACTCCCTACCAGTCACATTGCGGTGAGGTGGTTTCTTCTGTCTGTCTGTGGTTATACAGCTTCTCTCTACCTAGTGTTCAGTTGGTTATTCAAGATGATTTCTCTACAATTTAGTTGTAATTCCAGGTTTGTCCTGGGAGGAGGTTAGTGTAGCTTCCACTTACTCCTTTGCCATCTTTTATTTCAGTTGAGTTATTTTTTTATCTACTCTTAACAATGTCTTATAATTGGTGCATTTATTCCATTGATGATCTGAGTGATTATTGATATAGTTGGATTACTCTATTATATTTATTAGTTTTCTATTTGTTGCCCTTTTTTGTTCTGTATTAGTCATTTTTTTCAGCCTTTTATGGTTTTAATTAAGCATTTTATATTATTCCATTTTGTTTCCTTTCTTAGTATACCACTTATATTTTTTTACTCTTTCTTGAGTGCTTGCCCTAGAATTTGCAATATACATGTACAAATAATGCAAGTCCACTTTCAAATAACACTGTAGAAACTTCACAGGTAGTACAAGTACATAATAATAAGTAATCCTAAATCCTCTTTTCCATTACTTGTATCATGGCTGACATTTATTTTACTTATACATACATGCACATGTGTATACATGCACACGCACACATAGTTGAATACAGCTGCTCTTATTTTGAACAGTGTTACCTGTCAGATCAAGAATAAGAAAAATAAGTGTTCGTTTACCTTCACTTAATTCCTTGTTTGATACTTTTCTTTCTTTATATAGAACTTTCTGACCTATTAACTATTTTTCTCTAAAAAACATCTTTAAGCATTTGAAATGACAGCTATACTAGCATCAGATTTCCTCAGTATTTGTTTGATTAAAAAAATATTTCTTCACTTGCAGAATTATTTTACATGGTACAGTCTGATTTTTTTTTCTCTAAACATTAAATATTTCTTGCTTCTGAGGAAGGAGAATTCACCTATAATTCTTACCTTTGCCCCTTTATCAATAAGGTGGAATTTTTTTTCTGTGGTTTCTTTATGGAATTTCTTCCCCCCTTTTTTTTCTTTTACTTTGTATAATTTTAAAAGGATTTGCCTAGATGTAGTTTTCTTGGCATTTGTCCAATTTGGTGTTCTTTGAGCCTCCTAAGATCTGGTTTAGTGTCTAACATTAATTTGGGTAAATTCTTAATTAGTATTGTTTCAAATATTTCTTCTATTTATTCCTCTCTTCTCTTCCTCTTGGTACTATGTGTATGTTATACCTTTTGTAAATTATCCCACAGTTTGAATATTCTGTTATGGTTTTATTGGGTTTTTAATCATTTTTAGTGGGGTTTTTTGGGGGACGGTTTGAGGGTTTTTTGCTTTACTTTTCAGTTTTAGAGGTTGCTGTTGAGATATTCTCAAGCTCAGAGATTCTTTTCTCAGATATGTGCAGACTACTAATAAGCCCATCAAATATTTTTTTTCTATTACAGTGTTTTTTTTATCTCTAGTATTTCTTTTCTTTCTTAGAATTTCCATCTCTCCACTTATATTGGTCATCTGTTCTTGCATACTCATGGCTTTTTCATTAGAACCATTAGCATATTACTCATTCTTTTAAATTCCTGGTCTGATAATTCCAACATTGCTGCCATGTCCTGAGTCTGGTTCTGATACTTGCTGTTCCTCTTTGAATTTTGTTTTTGTCTCTAAAGTAGGTCTTGTGATTTTTTTTCTTTGACTACCAGGCATGGTGTACTGGGTAAAAGGAACTGTTGTAAATAGGCCTTTAGTGATATGGTGATACAGTTTGGGGGGTGGGGGGGGAACTGTTCTACATATAGCCCTATAATTAGGTCTCAGTCTTTTAGTGAGTTTGTGCCTCTGGAATATGAACTTCACAGTACTTCTCATTGTTTTCCCCTCCTCAATTAGGTGGGACAGGATAGCTAGAGTGGGCTAGAGTTGGTTATTTCCCTTCCTCCAGTTCAGTTGGACTTCAATAAAAGCTCAGCAGGTTGGGATCTAGTTAATAGTTTTTCTGGGGGGCAAACTGTTGAAAAGAACAGAATGCTCTTGTGTATTCCAAAATGGTTCTCTTCCCCTTCCTCCTGCCAGAGAAGCAAGAGGGGATTTATTTCCCATATTCACTGTGAAACCCAATAGAGATCCAGGAGGTAAAATCTATGAAAATATGGGGTCCCTGGATAACAAGGCCCAACTGGAGTTTTTTACTCTCTCTGAGTTGACCACTAGGAGCCTCCAGAAATGTGTCGATTACAACTCAGGCATCTCTACCCCAGCAGTAATTCTGCTCTGATGTTTCTACTCAAGTTAAATTGTGATTATCTGTTTGCCTGCCAGTCTCTCCAATTTGGGGGACAGAGTTTGCCCTTTGACCTCCCTAAGGATTGAAGAGTTGTTGATTTTTCAGTTTGTTCAGCTTTTTAGTTGTTGTTAGGACAGAGTATGCCTTTCATGCTGCTTGTATGCTGAACTAGAAACCTACTATTAAGTGTTTGGTTTTTATAAGTTTGTTTTATTGATCTGAATAACTGAACAAGTTTTTACCTGATAAGTAAATCTTCTCAACCAAATTCTAATACAGAGATAAGTGAATATGAGTATTACATTAATCTTTAAATTGATAATTTACAAATGTGGTACTGAATGGCTTGTTTTATTTTTCAAGTGCTTATCAATTTTCTTTACTTTGAAGCTGCTTCTCAGCCTGTTGATAACCATATTAGCCCATCATCCTACTTGGGCCAGACACCAGCATCACCAGCCAGATACTCACCTGTTTCAAAAGCAGTGCTTGGAGATGATGAAATTACACGGTAAGGAACTAACATTGATCCTTCTTACATAAAGCTAACTATTAGATGGAATTCTAGTCAGCCAAGTAAGATAGCCACAATTTTCAATACTAAAAAACATATTGACAGATGGTAAACCTAAACCTTAATTTTCTTCATTGAAGACCCTGAAATGTACAAAATATTTTATATTCCAAATAAATGACTACTCTTTTTTAATATTGCTATTTTTAATGACTGGTAAATTATCATTACAAAGTAGCTTAGGTAAAAATTAAGAATATGCTTATGTATTTTTCAAACTAACTTTTCATATATTTTTATCTAATATATGCCATGTAATATGGCATTTATTTTTCAGAGTTCATGTTCAGGATTCAACAAGTGGTATTTTCTCTCTTTGATATACACCATTGATATCCTGACACATATCCTGACACCCACCTAAAATTTACTTACTTTTTTTTAAAAAGATTTTATTTATTTCTAGAGAGAGGGGAAGGGAGGGAGGAAGAGAGAGGGAGAGAAATACCAATGTGTGGTTGCCTCTCATGTGGCCCCCACTGGGAACCTGGCCCACAACCCAGGCATGTGCCCTGACTGGGAATCGAACCAGCGACCCTTTGGTTCACAGCCTGTGCTCAATTCACTGAGCTGTACCAGTCAGGGCCTAAAATTTACTTTCATCTAACATTACTAATTACACTCCAGTTTTTAGATTAACACTTTTTATTCCCAAAGAACTCTTAACTAGGTTAGGGGGGGAAAGTGAAAAACTATTTTAGATCTATTTCACATCAGTGATTTCTTTAAGGTCAAAAACAAATGTTTGTCTTTTTCCTCCTCTTTAAGAGTTAGCAGTGTTTAGAACTTAGTTTAATAGGTGCTCAATAATTATTTGAATGAAAATTAGCAGAATAGTGTTTTGTGACGATGATGTAAATTTTCATGGCTAATTAGTCTTTAGGCTGTGCTCCTATACTAATCTGTCATGGCCATTTTTTGTTATTTTTCTAATAGTGCCTACTTATAGGAGTAAAGCAGAAAAATAGTTAATGGTTTATCTAGTCTTTAATCTCTGCATGTTTTTCAGACTAAAAAATGTCTTATTAGAATCTTGATTGCTATTCCTCAACTTTTTCACTATATATCTCTTGTTTAGAATATTGTATTGGACTATGTACTATTACACAATAGGTCTACTGTTTTCTATACTTTTCTGTGAAATTAACATAGTTGGTTACTAGATATGACTTCCTAAATTGCTGTGTGTTTTATCATTCCCTTCTAATAATTAGACTTCTTTCTGTGCCCAGATAATGAGGTATAAAAATCTTTACTTTCCCATTAGGAATTCTCCACAATTTGACCCTAAGCAATCTTTCAGAGGTTATCTCACAATGCCACTTTTATTTTTTTATTTTTAGACAGTGGGGAATGGAGGGGGAAAGAGAGGGAGAGAAACATTAACGTGTGTTTGCCTCCCACACGCTGCCAACCAGGGACCTGGCCTGCAACCCCAGTATGTGCCCTGCTGGGAATCAACCCAGCAACCCCTTGGTTCACAGGCTGGCGCTCAGTCCACTGAGCCACACCAGCCAGGGCACATTACCACTTTTAAAGAAAAGAAATCATAACACATGGTTGGTGATTCTAACATTCATTTTTTTAAACAGCTTTATTGAGATATGAGTTACATCCAGTTTACCCATTGAAAATGGACAACTGATTTTTTTGTATAGTGTATTATTTTTTTAACTATGCTAAGATATATATAACATAAAATTGGCCATTTTAACCATTTCATATGTGCAATTCAGTGCATTAGTTGCATTTATGACATTATGCAGCCATCACCACAGTATATTTCTAAAATTTTTCATTACCTCAGATAGACTCTCTAACCATTAAGAAATAACTCCATTTCTCTATCCTCCCAGCTCCTGGTAATTTCTATTCTACTTTCTATCTTTATACTTTGCCTATTCTAGTTTGTTCATATAAGTGGCATCTTAAAATATTTATTCTTTTGTGTCTGGCTTCTTTCACTTTGCCTAATGTTTTCTAGGTTCATTCATGTTGTAGCATGTATCAGAACTTCATTCCTTTTTATGGCTAAATAAATTCAATTTTGTGTGTATACCCATTTTGTTTATCCATTCATCTGTTGATAGACACCTAGGTTGTTTTCACCTTTTGGGTATTGTGAATAATGCTGTGATAAACGTTGACATGTGAGTGTCTGCTTGCATCACTGCTTTCAATTCCTTTAGTATATACCTATAGTTGGAATTGCTGGGTCATATGGTAACTCTATTTTAAGATGCTACCTAACTGTTTTCTGCAGTGGACACACCATTTCACATTCCCACCATCAATATATTAAGGTTCCAGTTTTCTACATCCTCACCAACACTTGTTTTTTCCATTTTATTTTATAGCCATTGTAATAGTTGGTACATACTGTGATTTTTATGCACTTCCGTACTGACTAATAATTTTGAGCATCTTTTCATGGGCTTTTGCTATTTTAAAAATAGAATTCATTTTTCTCTGGAAATCCAGTTGGATTTCAGCAGGGTGTTTTTTAATTAAGCATGATTTGCTAATGTAGAATTAATGCATATATACATTTAAAGCATAATGGAAATCCTAAATTATGAGTCTACCATCTAAAAAGAAAATAAAACATCACCAATATAGTGAAATCTATCCTGTACCCCAATCCTTCTCTGGTTTTTCTGCATTACCCCACCAAGTTAACTCCTTTCCTGAATTTTGAATTTATTATTCTCTTTTTTCTTTCATATATCTTTATGTATACAGTGTTTTTAAACAATATATATTTAATTTTTGTGTTTTTGACAAGAAATATAATTTTCTAACCTTTTAGGTGAGCTGGCAAAACTGATACCTCTGTATGACTAAAAAACACTATTTTAAGTTTTGAGTAGACAGATATTTAAGAAGATTAATTTCACACTGCATGGAAGTATTCCTAAAATTTAATTATAAAAGTTATTTACTTCTGATAAGCCTTTTGTTACCAGTAGTTTTCTGTGATGTTTTAGAAAAATCAGATGAAATTTTTTAAGTGTTCATCAAATACAACATACTCTAATCTCAAGTGATATTCTGTACTTCATTATCTGAAATAATCTGCTACTGGAATTTTCATGATCTTACCAGGGGACGTGAATGGTTTTCACACAACTGGTATAACTGGAATAGCAAATGTGAAACATTATTAGTGGCGAGATGTATTTTGATTTCAGAGATTATAAATGGGAGGAACAAGGTACATCTTAGAAAGGACAAAAAGCAGAGGGAGGGAGAGAGGTAGATGGATGTGACTTAAGAAATAAAGATAATTAATTATTTCATATAAAAAATGGAGATGGGTAATTCTGATGTTTGTGTTGCAACCCTGGGTGCATAGTTTCTCTGCTTGGTCTTACCTTCATGATTGTTATGTGTTGGAACCAGTCATGGAATTTTATCATTTCATTCTTTCAGGTGGGGAGGGGAACAAATGTGCTTTGTCCTTGTTAGGGTTTTTTGGGGGAAGTGACAGTAAAATTTCCCTTTATTTCTTAGAAGCCAGAATAGGATCATAGCCTCACCTTTGCAAAGGGGCAATGACTGGCTTAGGCTACTAATGAATTCATGTCTTTGGGATTAGAAAAAGGACCTACCTTCTCTAAGGCAAAGAGATGTCTCTCTGCCTTTTAACAAAATCTAAGAAGTAGGGGAAATAGACAATAAAATTTGTGCAACATCAACTTTTCATATGTATATATATTTCCTTAAGTAAGCTCTTTATGTCATTTTTTTTATTTCCACATTGTTTTCTTCCTTTTGTTTTAGTGTCATGTGTTTTTTAACATAGGTTCTTAACTTTTATACAAAATCAGGCTTTTCCTTTTAATTTCTAAACCTAATTCCTAGGATTAGATAGAATTCTTTACTCCAGTTTTGAAAACCCAATTTATATTTCATCTAGCTTTCTTTATAGTTTGATAATATAAGTTATCAATAAGGAATTCTTTTCTCATTGATAGAATGCCAAGTTCTGTATAAAATCTCTAGATAAACAAATTTCTTTTTTTTTATTTTTAGAGAACCTAGAAAAGTTGTTCTTCATCGTGGCTCAACAGGCCTTGGTTTCAACATTGTAGGAGGTGAAGATGGAGAAGGAATATTTATTTCCTTTATCTTGGCTGGAGGACCTGCTGATCTTAGTGGAGAGCTCAGAAAAGGAGATCGTATTATATCGGTAGGATATGTTAATCAAAATATTATTTTTATTATTTTAACTATGACCTATTAATTATTAAAAGTTTTGGATTTTACATCCTAAAGTTATGGGATATATTTTTGTTAATCATACCATTTACAGCTTAATTGTAAAATTGTAGTGATGTCAGAGGACATGATCTGTATGACAGATTTTCTTTTAATACTTGATTTACTTATGAGAGGTTATCTTTATAAATGTCTTTTATAATCTCTATTAACTCAACCTTGTTACATATTTAGTTTAGGTCTTTTTATTTTAATCTGTTATCTGCTTAATCTGTTATTTAAAATGATTTTTTAAGATGCTGAATGTGATGGTGGGCTTGCACTTTGTCCTTGCAACCATTTTTTTTTTTTAGTATGTTTGAAACTGTTATTAGGTGCACCAAATTTAGAATTGTCATTTCTTCCTGATGAGTGGAACTTTTTGATCATTATGCAGTGATCCTATTTATTTATAATGATGGTTTTTACCCTGAAAGCTATATTGTCTGATATTAATGTGACTATGCTAACTTTTTTTGGCTTGAGATTTACCTCTTTTCTCCACTCCTTATTTTTAATTTGTATGCTTATGTGGTTATTGCCCGTATAACTTCAGACTAAAACTGATCAATAGTTCTACTGTTTTACCTAATGACACAAAAATTTTGGGAGACTTTAATTCTAATTGTGCTGTTTCTAGTATTTTACTTCCGCTTCACTTTTATATCCCCTGAACTGAATCATTTTTATTTTTGTTTTTTAACAGTTAATCCATATGTTCTCTAATTTTTTGTTCATCTTCTTCTGTGTTTCTCAGTGGGCCACTAACAGCACTGAGAATTATTTGTTGTGTAGGACTGTCTTGTTCATGGTAGAAAGTTTAGTCTTTTATTTTAAAAAAAGAAAGAAAGAAAAAACTGTGATGTCCATTGTATCCCACACTTATCAATAAAATTGATTAAAAGTGATGTTTTTATTTTTAAAATGAAAAGAAAATTCAGCTTAAAAAAGAAAAAGAAAATCGAGCTCCCATCCTCTTGCTATAGAACTCCCCTAGTCATTTTTAAACGCAAAAAATGTCCCTCAAATACCCAAATGAAACTTCATGGGAGCCCTTGGAGTATTCTTTAGCAGTGATTCCATGATGATAAATACTAAGAGTTTGTCTGAAAGTATGTTCATTTTACTCTGACATAACTATAATTCAATCTAGAATTCTAGGTTGACAGCTATTGTCTCCAATACTTTGAAGATACTGCTTTATGCCATCTGGCTTCTTTTGTTGCTATTGAACAAAAAACAGATTTGTATTCTACTCTGTCTTGCGCCTTTTAAAAAAGATTATTATTTATTTATTTTTAGAGAGAGGGGAAGGGAGGGAGAGGAGAGAAACATCAGTGTGTGGTTACCTTTCATACGCCTCCTACCAGGGACCTGGCCTGCAGCCCAGGCATGTGCCCTGACTGGGAATCGAACCAGTGACCCTTTGGTTCGCAGGCCAGCACTCAGTCCATTGACCCACACTAGCCAGGCTACTCTGTCTTGTTGGTGCGTGATTTATTTTTTGCTAATTGCTTTTCAGTCTCTTAGTCTTTGGTTTATTGCAGTTTCACTAAAATGTATCTATGTTTAGCATGTTATTTATTTTGTTTGTGATACATTTTGCTACCTGAATCAGAGGAGTCCTGTCTTTCATCAGTTTTGGAATCTTCTTAGCCATTGTCTTTTCAGATTTTCCCTTTCCCTCATTGTGCATTCTGTCTGTGAACTGCTCTAAGAGTCCATTATCATTTTGTTCTCTATGTCTTTAAACCTCAGATTCATATTTATGAACTGTTTTCCTATACTTCATTTCAGTCAGAGCTATTTTCCAGTTCATAAATTTTCTTCATATTTCTCTAATATGCTTTTTAAGCCAAAACTAACTTAATTTCAAAATACCATTTTCTTTCCAGAAATTCTTTCTGATTCATATTGTGACCTGCCTTGGTGGTTTTTGTGGGGTCTTCATTCCTTGTAGTTTATTATATTCTTTTAGGTTTTTCTTTTGAACATATTTTATATTCTATAAATAATCTATTTTCTTAGATTGGAGGTTTCTAATACATACTGTTTTATGATGACTTGTGATAAATAATTTTACTGTGTTCTAAATTTTGTGAGCTTATTTTCAGTAGTGTTTTATTTACTTTATATGTGAAAATTCAGTGCTGCCTGAATTGGGGAGTGGTGTTCTTCCAAAAATATTTTACATTGTCTGTTGTAGACACAAGAGCATCATCACTCTTATCACCATTTTTCCAGTAAGAAAACTTAAGTTTAGAGTTTAATTTGCCTAACGATAGCTAATAAATGGTATAGCTAAGATTTACCTTCACCACTATATTGTACCAGGGTGGGGGGAGAGGTGCAAAAGTAGGGTTTACAGTTATTCATATGAAAAATAATGCAATAATTAATAAATAACCATACAAGAATAAACTCTTTTTCACATAGCTGTAAACCTACTTTTGTCCCTCCCTATATATTGTTTTTATTTTTGATTAAAACATCTAGGTAACACTTTGATTTTTAGATTTTATTTACTTTTAGAGAGAGGGGAAGGGAGGGAGAAAGAAAAGGAGAGAAACATCAGTGTGCGAGAAATACATCAATTGGTTGCCTCTCACACAGCACCAACCAGGGACCTGGCCAGCATCCCAGGTATGTGCCCTGACTGGGAATCAAACTGGCGACCTTTTTGTTGGCAGGTCAGCACCCAGTCCACTGAGCCACACCAGCCAGGGCAACACATTGAGATTTTAAGGTCTGAGATATAGAAACAAATATATACCCTGTGTTACCAATGTTATTTAATATTGATGGCGATTTAAAATAATTTTTTTAATTATATTTTATTGATTAGGCTATTACAGTTGTCCCATTTTCCCCCCTTCATTCCCCTCCACCCTGCACACCCCCTCCCACCCACATTCCCCCCTTTAGTTCATGCCCATGTGTCATAAGTTCTTTGGCTTCTACATTTCCCATACTATTCTTGCCCTCCCCCTGTCTATTTTCTACCCACCGTCTACGCTACTTGTTCTGTGTACCTTGTCCCCCTCTCTCCTCTTCCCTCTCCCCTATTGCTAACCCTCCATGTGATCTCCATTTCTGTGTTTCTGCTCCTGTTGTAGTGGTTTGCTTAGTTTGCTTTTGTGTTAGGTGTGGTTGTTAATACCTGTGAGTTTGCTGTCATTTTACTGTTCATATTTTTTATCTTCTTTTTCTTAGATAAGTCCCTTTAACATTTCCTATAATAAGGGCTTGGTGATGATAAACTCCTTTAACTTGACCTTATCTGAGAAGTACTTTATCTTCCCTTCCATTCTAAATGACAGCTTCACCAGATAGAGCAATCTTGGATGTAGGTCCTTGACTTTCATGACTTGGAATGCTTCTTTCCAGCCCCTTCTTGCCTGTAAGGTCTCTTTTGAGAAATCAGCTGACAATCTGATGGGAACTCCTTTGTAGGTGACTGTCCCCTAATCCCTTGCTGCTTCTAGAATTCTCTCCTTCATTTTAATCTTGGGTAATGTAATTATAATGTGCCTTGGTGTGTTCCTCCTTGGGTCCAACTTCTTTGGGATTCTCTGAGCTTCCTGGACTTCCTGGAAGCCTATTTCCTTTGCCAGATTGGGGAAGTTCTCCTTTATTATTTGTTCAGATAAGTTTTCCACTGGTTGCTCTTCCTCTTCCCCTTCTGGTACCCCTATAATTCGGATGTTGGGACGTTTAAAGACGTCCTGGAGGTTCCTAAGCCTCTCCTCATTTTTTTGAATTCTTGTTTCTTCCTTGTTTTTTTGTTTGGTTGTTTCTTTCTTCCTTCTGGTCCACTCCATTGATTTGAGTCCCAGTTTTCCTCTCATCTCTGTTGGTTCCCCATGTATTTTTCTTCATTTCACTTATTGTAGCCTTCATTTTCATCTAATTTGTGAGCAAAATCAATTCTGTGAGCATCCTGATCAACAGGGTTTTGAATTGTGCATCTGATAGGTTGGCAATCTCTTCGTCTCTTAGATAAATTGGCTCTGGGGCTTTGATTTGTTCTCCGGTTTGAGCCATTTTCATTTCTTTTTTGGGTTTTTTTTTTTTTTTAATTTTACTTAAAATAATTTTTATAAAGCAATAGAGACCTTTTCAACTACAAAATATCAAGTAAGGAAGATGAGAAAATACTTCTCAAACTGAAGATATATATTGCTGGAACATGATAGGAAAAGCATTCAAAATATATACATTGCATCTTTTTGCAGTTTTTGTACCAATCCCTCTCACCACCTAACCCTAACCCTGCACATACTTATATATATCACCATATTCCAGCAACCTATCTTTTTTAATACAATTCAGGGTAGACCGAATCCAAGGCAAAAAGATGACTGATAATTTATGCATGACTCATATATCTGGTAAGACTTGGAGGAATCAGGGTGGGAGTGGTGTGACTTTTCTGTCTCTTAATTGTGGCAGTTGCTACACAACATACAAAATTGTCAAAACTCTTAACTATAAACTAAAAAAGATTATGGAATATAAATTATGCCTTACAGATATTTTAAAAGGCATAGCAAAATGTCATATTCCACCCAGTTGAATGATTTTTTTTAAGCCAATGACAACAAAACATTGGTGAAGGCATGGAATAATTGTAACTCTCATTCATTACTGGCAGGCATATAAAATTACACAATCACCATAAGATTTTATATTTGTAATGTTCTTAAGAAATTAAACATCTAACCTTATTACCCACATTTTACCCACAAAATCATACTTCTACAAAAACACTTTAACAAGAATGTTCATAACAGTCTTATTTATAAAATAATCCAGATGTAGAAGTAATTCAAGTGTTCATCCACAGTAAAATAGCTAAGTAAATTGTGATAATATATCACAGTGCTTCTTGGCAATAAAAGGTTAACTACTGAAACTCAAAACAACATAGATGACACTAAAATACATCATAAATAGAAACACCAGAGAAATACATACTATATGATTCATTTACATGCTAATTATGAGCAGGCAACACTAATTTGAATTAATAGAAGTCAGAAAGTTGGTTTCTGGTGATTGTAGTAAAGAGGCACAATGGAAATTGTGGGTTGGTTGATAGCAACCCACAATATATCTTGTTTGGGGTTGTAGTTTCATGGGTGTATACAGTCAAAAATTCTTCCCAATGAACTGTTTAGATTTGTACATTTTATTGCTTATAAATTATATTGTAATTTAAATTTTAAATAAGTTATAGTATGACAAGAACAAATTAGTATAAGAAGTGGATTTTTTTTAATGTTGGACAAATTAGCAAGTTATTTAGAAGAATAAAATTAGCTTAGAGCCTCACTTGACACTTTTTTCAAAATAAATTTTCAGTTGTCTTAAAGTTAGGTGTAAAAAACTGAAAGCAAAAATAGATGTCAAAATGTCCATCTGGAACAACTTTATGTGGGTCACTGACATACTGCTAGATTATGTTAGACTGACCAATATGACCTGTTTCACCCAGAACTTACCCAGTTTAGGCATTGAAAGCCACATCTAGAAACCCCTTTTGTCTCAGTTTTAAAACTGAAAATGCCAGACCACGCAGGCCAATTGCTCATCCTCATGTGAGTGTGAATTAAGTACAGCCTTATGTTTGGCAGTATGCATCAATATCCTTAAAATATTAATGCTTATAAGCCCCTCCAAGATAATACCCAGAAAGCAGTAGGAAAAAACTTAGGAACAAGAGAAAAATATGAGAAAAGATATTCAAAACTAAAGAAACCTTGAAACAAACATGTAAATACCTCATTATACAAATTTAGCTATTTTCAGTCTTTAGCATGTATCAAAAATGATCTTCAGGCCTTGTTAAAATACAGATTTCTAAACTTCATCCCCAAACTTTCTGATTTAGCATGACATGGCTAGAATCTGAAAATGTATATTTCTAGCAAGTTCCCATGAAATATTGATGTTGCTGCCCCTGGGATCCAGACTTTGTGAATCACTCTTCTAAAGACATCCCTGTTACTGATTTTTAATGATAAACCCACATTACTGAGAAAGTATAAGTAAGTTATTTGGAAAAGCAAGGAAATAAATAATAGGCTTTATAAAATATTTCCTTTAGCCCTGGCTGGTGTAGCTTAGTGGATTGGGTGCCAGCCTGCAAAACAAAGGGTCACTGATTAGATTCCCGGGCAGGGCACATGCCTGGATTATGGGCCAGGTCCCCGGTAGGGGGGTGCTCAAGTGGCAACTACACATTGATGTTTCCCTCTCTTTCTCCCTCTTTTCCCGTCTCTAAAAATAAATAGATAAAATCTTTAACATTTTTTAAAAATAAAATATTTCCTTTAACATTTAATTTTGTTAAGGAAGTTTCTGAAATCATGTTCTGTTACATATGTAGAATGCCACATTTTTCAGTGTGGTATAAATGATATTACTGTTATTTCCAGTGATGTCAAACATAGTGGAAATATAGTTAATATTCACTGAAAATTTAGAATCGTAGAGTCTTAGAATTAAAATTGAACCAGAGACTTCAACAGAAATGTCTCCATCATAAAAGCAGTTAGAAAAGCTACCACAATTGTCAGAATAAACTTTTTTAGAGTTCTGGAAATTAACCAAAGGTTTGACTCAATTCAGAAAGTGTTATTCAAGAAAACTGGCTGAAACTCCATAAGAATGAGCTTTAACATGTGTAAGTCCCATCCATGGCTCTGTAGTACATTAGCCATGAAAAATAGCCCACATTCAGAGTGAAAAACCAGTATCTTAAAAGCCACTAGAGAGACCAGAATGGGGATAGAACTTTCAGAGGCTCTTTCTCAGAGAACTGTTATATTGGACCTGTCTGTTTTTGGAACACTGTATTTTTAAGCTCTCTGTATTTGTCCTGATCCAGAGCTCCACCAGTACAAAAGCCTGTCAAAACAATTACGGGCACATTATGGCTGTTTGAGACATTGGATAACGGAACAAGCAATAGACCAATCAGAAAACTTAAAAAAAACTGGAATGAGATCGCCATAGAGCCTCTGTAAAGCTCTAACATATATCTTGGAATCTAATATATTCCAGGATATCTGCATGCCCTGGACTGCGTATATGCTCTAAAAAGGCCTCAAAAGGCCCTAAATTTTCACCTCTAGCTGAGCATAAGACTCAGTGCAAGTGAAGATTTAAGGCAGTTATCAGTTGTCTGCCTGAATTTGAAAACATTACCAAACACGCACACAGAGCCCTTCAGCAAAGTATCTAGGCATTTAAAGCTCTGTTGACTTCCAGTCAAGATGGAGGCATAGGTAAACAGGCTTGCCTCTTCTTACAACCACAGCAAAAATTACAACTAAATTACAAAACAACTATTATGCAGAATTGTCGGAAAATCAAGCTGTATAGAAGTGCAACAACTGAGGAATTAAAGAAGTCATATTCATCCAGCGGTAGGAGGGGTGGAAAGGTGGAATGGGCAGTCCCACACCCATGTGTGGTGGAAAAAAATCGGTAGGGATACCTAGCCCCCACCAAACCACCCAGCCCAGGGTTCCAGTGCCAGGAAGATAAGTTTCCATAACTTCTGGCTGTAAAAACTAGTGGGTGTTGGGACAGCAGAAGAAACTGCAGGATCCTCAGGTGTCTCCGCTTAAAGGACCCACAACAGCCTTAGAACTTACGCAGACTCACTCCCTCTCAGCTCCAGCACTGGGGCAGCAGCTGAAAGGGCACCAGTGGCATATGGAGAGAAACTGAAGTGTCTGGCTTCAGGGTTAGTGCCATGGGACAGCTTCCTCCCTGATAAAACTCCAGAGGCCAGGTAGCAGTCATTGTACTTTTACTCTGATCCCTCCCCAACACAGAGTGATGGAGTGGCAACACCATATCTGAGACTCCATCAACCTGGTTCACACAGGTTACCCCACCCTCGCAGTTACCTACAGCTCCACACCATCCAATTTACAAGTGCCCTTTTCTACAGTAAGCCATGCTAGTAAGACAGGGCGTCAGAGCAGCTCTACCTTGTATGTAGAAACAAACAAATGGAGGCTGTCAAAATGAGGAGACAAAGAAATATGGTCCAAATGAAAGAAACCCTGATAAAAATGAACGTTACACTAAGAAAATAATGAAAAATTTATGCGGAATCAACAGAGAAGTGGACAAATTGAGAAACAAATCAAAGATTGGAACATAAGGAAGAAAAAATGTTCAATCAGAACAACAACAAGAAAAAAGAAAACAAGGATAGGCTAAGGAACCTCTGAGATATCTTCAAATGTACCAACATTTGAATCACAGGAGTGCCAGAAAAAATGAAAAAGAGCAAGAAACTGAAAACTTATTTCAAAAAATAATGAAAGAAAACTTCCCTAATTTGGTGAAGAAAATAGACATACAAGCCCAGAAAGCACAGAGTCCCAAACAAAATGGATGTAAAGAGGACCACACCATGACACAGAATAATTACATTCTCAAGGGTAAAGATAAAGAGAATCTTTAAAGGTAGCAAGAGAAAAGCAAATACCTACAAAGGAGTTCCCATAAGACTCAGTCGATTTCTCAAACTATGCAGGCAAGAAAGGGCTGGAAAGAAGTATTCAAAGTGATGAAAAGCAAGGACCTACAACCTAGATTATCTAGCAAAGCTATCGTTTAGAATCAAAGGACAGATAAACGGCTTCCCAAACAAGGTAAAGCTAAAGAGTTTCATCATCACCAAGCCATTATTATGTGAAATGTTAAATGGTCTTATTTAAGAAAAAGAAAGATCAAAATTGTGAACAATGAAATGGCAGTACATTCACAACTATCAACAATTGAATCTAAAACACAAACTAAGCAAACAAGCAGGACAGAAACAATCAGATACCATATCATTTGGAAGGTTATGAGTTGGGAGAGGGAATAGGGAGAAAGTGGGGAAAGGTGCAGGAATTAAGAAGTACAGATAAGTAGGTACAGAATAGATGGGGGGATGTAAAGTACAGTATAGAAAATGGGGTAGCCCGAAGAACTTGTATGCATACCCATAGACATGAACTAAGGGGATACTGCTGGTGGAAATGAGTAGTACTGGGTAGAGGAGGGGCTAAGGGTGAAAATTGGGATAACTGTAATAGCATAATAAAATATATTAAAAATAATAATTTTTAGCCCTGGCTGGTTTAGCTCAGTGGATTGAGCACAGGCCTGCAAATGAAAGGATCGCGGTTCGATTCCCAGTCAGGGCACATGCCTGGGTTGCAGGCCAGTTCCCAGCAGGGGACGCATGAGAGGCAACCACATATTGATATTTCTCTCCCTCTCTCCTTCCCTTCCCCTCTAAAGATAAAATAAATAAAATCTTTTAAAAAAATAATAATTTTTAAAATCTTTGTCAGATTATTAACTGACTACTTAGCTAACCTGGCAGAGACTTCATTGGCATACACAACAAAGAAAATAATCTTTATAGAATTCAGAGAAAGTCACCAAACAACAATAACCAGCTCAGGGAGGACAGATCTGATTTCCAGTATTACTATATTATATTATTTTTTAATGTATTTTATATTATATTATTTTAGATGTCCAGTTTTTAACAAAAATTATGATATGCACAAAATATGGCCTGTACACAGGGGAAAGGAACAATCAATAAAAAAACTTTTCCTAAGAAAGCCCAACAGTGGACTTACTAAAGACTTTTAAACAAAGATTTTAAATATGTTTAAAGAACTAAAGGAAACCATGTCTGGAAAATGAAAACATGAGAACAATGCCTCTTCAAGTAGAGAATATTGATAAAGATATTTCTATTATAAAAATATAAAGAACCAAGCAGAAATTTTCAAGTAGTAGAAAAGTACAATACTGAAATGTAATAATTTATACAAGCTCAACTGCAAATTTGAACTGGCAGAAGAAAGCATTATCACACTTGTAGATATGTTTATTGAGATTATCCAGGCTGAAGAATAGAAACAAAAGAGGGTGAAGAAAAATTAACGCAGTCTCGAAGACCTGTGAGATATCATCAGGTATATCAATATATGCATAATGAAGTCTCAGAGAGATATACTGTCTGTGACTGACTCCTTCAGTTGTTAATCTAGTCACTGTGCAATCAGCAGTTGTGTTTAAACACCACAGGGCAGAGCTGAATCCCTCCTGGGGTCAGGCGGCTCATTTCCCCTCAGGCTGGTGCCACTCGGAGCAGGTGGTCTGCCTGAGCAAGATGGCAGCTAGAGTAAGGGGGATGACTCAGCACCAGGATCCCAGCATCTATTCTCAGTTGTCCCCAGAGCCTCATCCCCAGTCTCTCTCCAAGTCTCTATAATCCACTCTGCCCCCCTGTCCCTTTGCTGGAGTCCAAGGTAAGTAGCTACAAATGAAAATTTATGCACTAGCCCTTTAAATGGCTCTTTGCATCTCCAGCCGTTGTTCTGTGGCACAAAGCAACCCCACCGCTTTTCGCAGCTGGATGTTATCTGTGTACTTTTCAGATTCTGGTGCTCTAGGCTAGGCATGCCAGCTTAAGAGTCAGACCCACACTTCTCAGGGGGATCCAACCAGCTGCTTAAATATCACTCCAATGCTTCAGCTGTCTCCTGTGGGCACCCAGCCAGGCCTCTCACGTCTCCACCACAGTCCTTACCAGTCACATTGTATTGAAGCCGATTCTTCTGTCTGTGGTAATAAGGCTTCTCTCTTGCTATTGTTCAGCTGTTTGTTCTAGATGATTTCTCCACAATTTATTTGTATTTCCAGGTTGATCCTGGGAGGAGGTTAGTATAACTTCCACTCACTCCTCTGCCATCTTGGATCCCCTCCAAATTATATATATTTTTTAATTTTTTACACATCTGAGAAACTTGGTAAATTCCAAGAAGAATAAACTTGAAGAGTTCCACAACATAGACTCATCATAATCAAACTGTCAAAAGACAAAAGAAAGAATTATGAAAGCAGAGAGAAATGACTCCTGTATAAGGTATCCTCAGAACGATTAACAGCTGATTTCTCACCCAAAACAATGGAGGCCAGAAGGCAATGGGATGATGTATTCAAAGTTCTTAAAGGAAAATATTTACCAAGAATTCTATATCTAGCCAAACCATCCTTTAGAAATGAAGAACAATAAGACATTCCAAGGTAAACAAAGTATGGGGAAGTTTATCTCTACTAAACCTTCCCTACAAAAAATTTTATAGGGAAATCCTTCAGACTAAAATAAAAGGAGTAATCTAAATACATGTGAAGAAATGAAGGACATCTTTAAAGGTAACTACAAAATATATAAAACAGCATCAGTGACACTTTTTGTAATTTTCTTCTTCTACCTAATTTAAAAGACAACTGAATGAAACAATTTTAAATGTGTTGATGGGCACAAATTGTACAAAAAATTGAGAGAGAGAGAGAGAGAGTGTGTGTGTGTGTGTGTGTGTGACATTAGTGTCACAAACAGGATACAGGGCACAGAGTTACAGGGGAGCAGAGTTTTTCTGTACTATTGAAATTAAGTTAGCATTAATTGAGTGTAGATTATTATAACATGTTAATTACAATCTAGAGAAATTAAGGTAACTCAAAATATACATAATAAAAAACAAGGAAATTAAAATAGTACACTAGAAAATATTTAACAAAAGGGGGTAGTAATAGAGGAAAAGAAAAGAAGACATACGGCATAAAGAAAACAGCAAAATGGGTGAGAAATAAACCTTACTTTTTGATAATTACATTAACTATAAATGGATTAAGCAATTCAATGAAAAGATATTGACAGGGTGGATTAAAAAGGTCTAGCTGTAAGCTGTCTACAAGAGACAAGTTCCAGATTTTTTTAAGCTTTAATTTCAGCAAAGATTGAAAATAAAAGGTTGCTAAAGATAGACCATGCAAGCAGTAACCAAGAAACACAATTTATTTATAAAAAACGGTGTATTTATTTTTACATGTTTAAATTTCAGTCACCTTCAAAATACTCTATTTGATTCAGTACACCAATTGAAACATTTTTTTTTCACTGCTCAAACAGTTTTTGAACTCATCATTTTGATGCCTTTTGGTGTTTCTGCAGTTTTTTGCTTTACCTCTTCCATATCAGCAGAATGCTCCCCTTCAAGGACATTTGCATCCAGGGAAAACACTAAATGTCACTCAGGGCAAGATCAGGCAAAGAGGGAGGGTGGGACACACAGGGTCGTGCCATTTTTTTTAATCAAAAACTGGTGAACACTCAGCATGGTATGGACAGGTGCTCTCATAAGTTACTCTTAATGAAATGGGCAAACACATTGAAAGAATCTTAAGAAAAGTTCGCTGAAGCCTAACATAGCCTCTCACAACAGCTCTCACTGGTACACTGATACAGATGGGTTCCTAGGACACTCACCTAGCTGGGGAAGCTAATAGTACAATGGTCCTGCCATCCAAAAGGTTTTTTTGGGGGGATGGTTCTCCCTCATATGTATTGTGTAATTGTTGATAAGTTCCTAGAAAGGCATAAACTATTGAAACTGACTTAAGAAATAAAAAATCTGAATAGACCTATAACAAGGAGCAAGAATTGATAATCAAACCTTTTTGAAAAGGAAAAAAACTCAGGTTTAAATCGCCTCACTGGTGTAGTCTACCAGACATTTAGAGAAGAATTAATACCAGTCATTCACAAACTCTTCCTAAAAAGGACATACATGAAAAACACTTCTCAACACTTTCTACTAGGCCAGTACTTTTCTTACATCAAACTGAACAAGGACAGCACTGGAAGAGAACACTACAAACCAGTATCTATCATAAATGTAGATATAAGAATCCTCAATAAATAGGAAACTGGATCCAGCAGCATAAAAAAGAATTATACACTACCATTAAAAGTAATATACACCATAACCAAGCTGTGGACTTTAAGGAATGCATGGTGGTTCGATATATGAAAATCAATCAAGTATGACACCATTTTGATATAGGATATAAACCACATGATAATCTCAATACACACCACAAAAACATTTATTGAAAACCAACACCTTTATCTCATAAAAGTAGTAAACAGCCCTGACCAGTGTGGCTCAGTTGGTTGGGCAGCACTCCATGAAGTGAAAGGTCACCTGTTGTATTCCCTGTCAGGACACATACCTAGGTTGCAGGTTCAGTCCCTGATCCGGTGCATAAGAGAGGCACCTGATTGATGTTTCTCTCTCCCATTGATGTTTTTCTCCCTCTTTTTCTCCCTTCCTTCCCCTCTCTCTAAAAATAAGTTAATAAAATCTTTTTTAAAAAAACAAATTAGGAACAGAAGAAAACTTCCTCAACCTTATAACAAGAATCAATGAAAAACTGGTAGTTTAAATGCTGAAACACCTAAAGCTTTCCCTCTAAAATCAGGAACAAGACAAGGGTGTCCACTCTTGCCACTTACTATTAAACATTGTACTGGAGTTCCTAGACAAGGCAGGTAGGCAAGAAAAAAAATAATAAAAGGCTTCTAAATTAAAAAAGAAAACTTTCTGTATTTGCAGATGCCATGATTTTAAATATAGAAAGTCTTGGGAAATGTAACAACAAAAAGCCATTGGAGCTACTAAACAGCTTCAGCAATTTGTAGGACAGAAAATCAGTATACAAAAACACACTCGTATTTATGTATACCAGCATAGACCAATCTGAAAGTGAAATTAAGAAAACAATTACATTTAAAATAATATCAAAAAGAGTAAAATACTTAGGAATAAATAAAACAAAGTAGGTAAACAAAATGTGGGCTATCCATACAGTGGAGTATTATTCAACCTTAACAATTAATAAAGTACTGATACCTGCCACAACGATGAATCATGAAAACATGCTAAGTGAAAGAAGCCAAACACAAAAGGATACATATTACAGTACCCGTTTATTTAAAATGTACAGAGTAGACAAATCTATAGAGTCAGAAAGTAGATTAGTGCTTGCCAGGGGCTAAGAGAAGAAGGAGGTGATTCCCCCTGCAACTGATCACAAAAAAGTGTAGGTGGAAGCTGTGAACACCAGGATACCTGCTGGACGAGGAGACCCACCAAAAAAGGAACCAGCAACAGAAGAAGGTGAAGGAGGGAGTAGAAGCCACACTAACTCAACCTAGGACCTATCTGGAAATACAAATAAGTGGCACAGAAATTACTCAAAACAAACAATTCAACAAGAGCAAGAAAAAAATCCTCAAAACCTTGTACACATGGAAGAACCAGCTTCAACACAACCTGCTCACACTAGTGCAACAGAACACATGACATGATAGAGTGACCTTCAGTTAACCACCTGGAGGGAAGGACCACCAAAGAAAAACCCAACAATAATCAAAACACAAAGATACACAGAGAGCCATAATAAATGGCAGCTCAGGAGATCCAGGAGACTGCAACACAGACTGAAAGTAAAGGGCTGGAGACAACTAATCCAAGCAAATGGACAGGGAAAAAAAGCCAGGGTAGCAATACTCACATCAGACAAAATAGACTTCAAAAAAAAGAGCCATAAAAATAGACCCAGAAGGTCACTTCATAATACTCAAGGGAAGAATCCATCAAGAAAACATCAACATTGTAAATATATATGCACCTAACATAGGAGCACCCAAATACATAACAAAACCCTTGAAGGACTTCAAGAAGATATTGACAGCAACACAATTATACTAGGGGATTTTAACACCTCACCGTCAAAAAATGGACAGATATTCCAAACAAAACACCAACAAACATATTGCGGCATTGAACAATGCCCTAGATGAAATGGACTTAACTGATATATATATGGAGCCTTTTATCCACAAAAAGCACAATACACATTCTTTTCAAATGCACATGGAACATTTTCAACGGTGGACCATGTGATAGGACACAAAACAAGCCTCAACAAATTCAAGAAAATTGAAACCCATATCAAGCATTTTCTCTGACCACAAGGGACTGAAACTAGAAACCAACTTCAAGGAAAAAAAAACCAAAACCCCTCAAACTCATGGAGATTGAATAGCATGCTATGAAACAAGGAATGGGACAAAAATGAGATTAGGGAAGAAATCAAAAAATTTCTGGAAACAAATGGAAAGGAACTCACAACAATCCAAAACTTACGGGACACAGCGAAGGCAGTCCTGAGAGGGAAGTACATAGGTATACAGGCCTACCTAAAAAAGACAGAAACATTTCAAATAAACAACCTACTTCCAAACCTACAAGAACCTGAGGAACAACTACAAAGAGCCCAGGGCAAGTAGAAGGAAGGAAATAACCAAGATCAGAGGAGAATTATATGACATAGAAACTAAAAGCACAATTCTAAGGATAAATAAATCCAGGAGCTGGTTCTTTGAAAAGATAAAGTCAACAAGCCTTTAAGCCGGCTCATCAAGGAAAAAAAGAGAGAGGACCCAAATAAACACAATCAGAAATGAAAGAGGAGAGATTACAACTGATACCACAGAAATACAAAGGACTGTAAGAAATTACTACAAAGAACTACATGCCAAGAAGTTTGAAAACCTGGGTGAAATGGACAAATTTCTAGAAAAACATAATCTTCCAAAATTCAATGAAGAAGGAGGAGAAAGCCTAAATAGACCAATAACACCAGATCAATAACACCTGATGAAATTGAAGCAGTAATCAAAAACTCCCGACACACAAAAGCCCTGGACCAGACAGTTTCACAGGAGAATTTTACAATCCATGTAAGGGAGAACCTAACCCCCATCCTTCACAGATTATTCCAAAAAAAATTCAAGAAGACTGAAGACTCCCAAACTCTTTTTATGAAGCCAGCATCATCCTGATCCCAAAACCAGATAAAGACACAATAAAGAAAACTTCAGGCCAATATCGC
>PVKU01010146.1:0-54775 GCA_004027475.1 Anoura caudifer
CTAAGAAGACAAGCAACCCAATTAAAAAATGGGCAAAGGACATGAACAGACACTTCTCCAAGGAGGACATGCAGAGGATCCAGAGACACATGAAAAGATGTTCAATATCGTTTGCTATCAGAGAGATGCAAATTAAAACTATAATGAGATACCACTTCACACCTGTCAGAATGGCCATCATAAATAAAGCAACAAACAACAAGTGTTGGAGAGGTTGTGAAGAAAAGGGGACCCTAGTGCACTGTTGGTGGGATTGCAGACTGGTACAACCACTATAGAAAGCAGTATGGACTTTTCTAACAAAACTAAAAATGGATCTATGTTTTGACCCAGCAATTCTACTGCTAGGATTATATCCTAAGAACCCTGAAACACCAATCCAAAAGAATCTATGCACCCCAATGTTCATAGCAGCACAATTTACAATAGCCAAGTGTTGGAAGCAACCTAGGTGCCCATCAGTAAATGAATGGATCAAGAAACTATGGTCATTACACAATAGAATTCTATGCATCTGAAAGAAAGAAGGAGCTCCTACCCTTCGAGACAGCATGGGTGGAACTGTAGAACATTATGCTAAGTGAAATAAGCCAGGTGGTGAAAGACAAATACCATATGATCTCACCTTTAACAGAAACCTAATCAACAAAAAAAACAAACAAGCAAAATACAACCAAAGATACTGAAATTGAGAACAGGCTGACAGTCACAATAGGGGAGAGGGGAGGGAATTTCAGAGGAAAAGGAGAAGGGTTTAGAGCAACAAGTATAAAAGACACATGGACAAAAACTAGGGGGTGGGTGGAAATGGGAGGGAGGTGGGGAGGGCTGGGGCGGTGGGCTGGGATGGGAGTAAAAGACAGAAAACTGTACAAGAACAATTAAAATTTTTTAAAAAGCACAGACAAAGATAAAGGTAATCTCTATCTGAATGTCAATCAGAAGGACAGAGCCCTCATCTGTAGAGAAAGGAGAAAACCCATTATCTGTGTTTCCACTGTACTTCTACTGCTCATCTTCTCAGTTTGGTTGCAAACATACAGTTTTCCAAATTTTAAATATAGTAATTATTCTTTTGGATTGGAACCACCCACCTCATTTCCCTATGTACTGCTCCTTCATTATCATCAAAACTGCCAATCCCTCATTTCTCCAAGCTCTTTAGTCACATTTTTTAATAAAAAATTTTAAGAAGTCTACATTCTTTATAAAATCCACTATCTACTTCTTGTCTTGCTAATGCAACATTTGTATTCATTTTCTCTCCTTCTAAATACAGTTTCCTAAGTGCTGTTGGATATATTTTTAGTTTTTCCAACAGGATTCAATAAAAAAATCCATCCTACTTAACTTCATCTAGGGCCTCATTTTCAGAAACATGTTTTTGTCTTATTAACTGCATCGTGAGAATTCGGGAAAACTAAGATGATTTCAGCATTCAATTTTGTTTCCATGAGCTTCTTGCTTCCTCCTATACAAACTTTATTTAACTTATGTAACACTTTCCCAAAATTGATGCAATATTATCTACTTTCTTTGAGTCAATAGCCTCCATATTCCTTTGTCTCTGCAGGAGTTTATGTTCACCATCTTTTCCTTAAAAGAATCCCATCTCTTTGTTTTATTTCTCATTATTTTGTTATTTCTTCAATCTTCAAAGATAACTAAAAATGCCCCTCAAAGATTGATTTATTTTCCAAAACTCTACATTTATAAATGAGATGTCTTTCTTTTGTACTCAGAGTTATACCCTGAAATTGTAAAGAAAAGTAAATGAACTTTTATCTTGGCCAATACCTAGAAAGGCTATAGAAGTGAATAATTTTCAAGAGATGTTATTTTTACTAGTTATATCTGGACATTTGGAATCATTTAGAATGAATATGCTAGCAAGCATTACTCAGTAAAAAATGAAAGGACTGTTCTGTTTTGACACACAATGAAGGAAACATAACTTGTTGATCACCTAAGAGGACAGAAGCTGACATAGCTGGAGCTGCTTACTCCTAGTATTGCATAGGTGAAGCTGGGCCTGAAATCAAGGGACTTAAAGCCCATAGGTAATGCTATTATTGGTATCGACAACAAGAAAAGCATTTATAAACTGATTTATGGCTGTATCAAATTTGGGCAGCAATAAGATGGCCCATAGTTTGACATGTTTAAAGGCCTATTATAAAAAAGTAGAAAAATAAGCTAAGTTTGAAATACAAAATAAGAATTTATGCTCAAAATAAAAAAAAAAATTCTGCCTTTCAGTAAAGGTTATTAAACTCTGGGAAGAATTAATTAGGAAAAAATCCTTAGAAGTCTTATTCTTTGAGGTTTTTAATAACAGGATTGTCATTGGTCTACATGACCGGGCATAAACACAGGGCTAATGGTTAAATTAAGCAGTTCTTGAGAAATTGGTCCTGCTACATGCTAAGAGTCAAGAAAATTATAATAAACTCATAAACAGTAGGGTTGGAGTATACAAGGAAACAACATTTGGAACAGATATAGAGCATAATTGAAAGGAAACATTTTCTTGTCATTTTTAGATATACAGAGAATATGTAAAAACTTGTATGAAGGCATTTGAGATAAATAAATAGTTGCAAACTTCATAAAAGAAACAGAATTTCCTGGTAAATTTCTTCATTCCTTTTATTGGTGTTTTTGTCCTTGAAAAGTAATTTTTAATTAAAATTTTATTTTTCAATATTTAAATATTAATAATTATTGGTTATAATAATAAATATTATTATAACCAATAATCTAATTGAACTGTCAATGTTCATGTGTGTCTGTGTGTATATCTATGATTTACAGCCAATATCATTATTATCTTATTTTTACTTTAGTAATATTATCTTTCCACTGGGAAATATACAGAGAGAAAAACTCACTGTTTATTCCTTGTATAATAGAAAACCACATCACTGACCTAGAGGTGAAAAACCCTGCCTCGTGTTTGTGCAAACCTTTGATCTATCCAACAGAGTAACAACATTAGTTTTGATGAAAATTCAATGAATTTCAAATCTAGTCTCTATAAATCATTTATAGCTATAAGAAATTCTCATGGGCAACCTTACTCCATATTTACAAATCCTTTTGGGGCAGATTTCTTACCATATTTCCATTTCATCAGAATAAGAAAGAGATTGAATATCAACTTATTTCAAAAAAAAAATTGTCCCTGGACACATGTAACTATAGTCAAAGAAAAAATTGCTAAAAAAAGTAAAATTCACTCACAATCAATTGCCTCTTTTGTGCCAAGCACATTCATTTGGGACTGCATTTATGGAAATTGGTAGGATGAGGCAGCAAATACACTAGCTGAATATTTTGAAATTTAGAGAAGGTTTTCTCAAACCTTCTTAGAGCATACAAAGTGCTGGAACTCTAAGCAAGACCACGCTATGAATAAATTGGGAGATTTTTACAGGGAGGAAAACATGCCATTTCTAAGGACAACTTCTTTTGTTTTTGACATCCCCAGAATATAACCTTAACAGAAAGAATTGCTAGGATGATAAAACGTTTTGGCTAATGAAATAATAGCTTTCACAGCTCAGTGCTGCAGACTAAGGAGAGGGAAAGGAAAATTACCATGGCCTCCAGCAGTCAATGCTGTACACTCATTTTTGGCTCTGTTATTTAATCAAAGATATGCTTACAGAAGCTTGTGGCAAAGTAAAAGATCTATGGCCTGATAAAAACGAAATTACTTCTTTGGCTTAACTTATTATAATAATACTGTTATTATTTCTAACTTTAAGGATGATGTTCCAGTTTAAAGGTTACCCTTTCAAATATTATGTCCGAAGTGTGATGGTCTTGAATATTTCCCCTCCATCCAAATGAATGGTTTAGATTTTTAGTTAAGTTACTACAAAGCACTCTGAGAAGCCAACACATATAAACACTGTCTGAGAATTCCACAAGTAGAGCAAATCATCTTCTGAAAAAAATTCAAAAACCAAGAAAAAATTTTAAGAAAAATAAACTAAGAAACTGATTGCATTATAATGATGTAAAATGTAGAGGATTTCAACTATGCTGGTCTCAGAAAGTATAGATTGAACTCCACCAGTAATTTAACTGAAGATTTTTAAAATGCCATAATTTCTTTCATGTATGGAGCTACAAAATGGACTATTTGTGACATGGGAGTGGAAATAAATTGAATCATAGCATCACAAGTATCTGTATTATTGTGTTAATATATTTATACCAGTCTCATAATATTTATGTCATTGTAGTGGGAACTTCTGGAAAAGGAAATTGTATCCTTAGCAATGGAGAACTGTGATTTTCTAATTGTTGACACTATTACAAATATCCCTAAATTTCCTGTCTTCACCCACCTCCAACCTGCCCCTCTCCCTTCTTCTGGCCTTCACCACATTGTTGTCTGTGTCCATGGGCTATGCATATATGTTATTTGGTTAATCTCTTCACCTTCATTTATCCAGACCCTCCCACCCTCTTCCCTTCTGGCATCTGTCAGTTTGTCCCGTGTATCTATGCCTCTGTTTCTATTTTGTTGTCAGTTTATTTTGCTCATTAGATTCCACATATAAGTGAAATCATATGGTATGCATCTCTCTCTGACTGGCTTATTTCACCTAGCAGAATATTCTCTAGGTCCATCCATGCTGTCCCAAAGTATAAGACTTCCTTCCATTTCACAGCTGTGTATTATTCCATTATGTAAATGTGCCACAACTTTTTTATCCACTCATCTACTGATAGGTACCTGGGCTGTTTCCAAATATTGGCTATAGTAATGAAAGCTGTGATGTTTTAATTTCATGTATCAACTTGACTAGGTTATGGTGGCAAGTTGTTTAGTCAAACATCAATTTAAATGGTGCTGTGAAGGAATTTTTAACATTTAAATCAGCAGACTTTGAGTTAAGCAAATTGCCTTTCATAATGTGGTGGGCCTCATCCATTCCATTCAATGTCTTAAAATGATGGCTGAGGACTCCCAAACAAGATGGCATTCTGCTTCCAGACTGCCTTTAGATTCAAGAATGGAGCATCAACTCTCCTTTGGGTCTCCAGCCTGTCAGTCTGATTTGCAGATTTTTGCAGATTTTGTATTTACTAGCCCTCATAATCACACGATACAGTTGTTTATATTTGCTTAGATTCTTTCTCTCTCTCTCTCTCTCTCTCTCTGTCAATATACATACATATACACACATCACATCTTGTTGGTCTCTTTCTCTGGAGAACTCTAATACAGGAGCTCATTCATTATCATTGTGAACCTCCTAAAATTAAAATTGCCTTTTTAATTATTTTTTAACATTATGGTCTCTTTCTTTCTGTTGTATGCCTACTAATGCTCAACATTTAAGAGCTTCCAGTTTATGACATTTTAGAGAGATTGTCCTTATTTCTTTATTCAATAATTATTTATTGAATTTCAAGTAAATGTAGACATTGTTCTAGTGTTAGCACAGGTAGCTAGATATTAATAAAAGAGGGAGCAAAAGGAACAAACATTCAGCATAATAAACTAGGAGACTGAATTGAATACTAAGCCTGCTTCATTAGGAAGCTACAGCTTCACATATTCCTATGGACCACTGTACCTTCCATCCTCAGGACCTAATACACGAAGCCAGTAGGAAGAGGGCAGGAAGGATCAGTACATTACTGATCATTAGCCAGGATTACAGAGGGGAAGATAAAACAATAAAAAGGCAAATTCCTCTGCTGGGTGCATGGGCAACAAAAGCCAAAATGGCACAGGGAAGTTGCCTTTATCAGGAGGCAGGTGCACTGGGAGCCATGATGGTAACCATAAAGGCTTGCCTGTCTAACCTGGCAAAAGTATCAAATTGGATAAGGGACACAGAACCCTGGAAGATCTAGAAAATAAATTGGTCAGGAGGAGGGCCCCAAAGAAGACCATGAATGATTGGGAAGTTAATTGATTAGTTTGAATGGATGCCTGGTTCTTCCCAAGCCAGAGATCACATAATCCAAGCTAACAGAGCTTTCTTTCTTTTGCCTGGTAACGTGTTCATTCATGCTCTTGTGCAGTCACACATTATCTTTCTGTAGCAGCTATGCAGCCTAGCTGTCATGGGGCTGGCAATTGTGCAGAATGCAAGCACAAGCCTGGGTACAGCAACGCTGCCTGGCCATAGGACAGCCAGGAATATCTATGTTATCTGGACAGAGATAAAGACTGAACTACACTAAGGTTTGATATGGACTGGACTAATAGTGCATAATTTTTGCACTGACCTTTGCTCTGGGCTTGATGAAGACAAGGCTGGACTTTTTTTACAGTGATACAGATGAAGAATAGACATTCCACCACACCACCTCACCTTCCCAAAAATGAGCCCCAGAATGCTTTCCTTGGGATTCTATGAAAGGATCCTATTTCCACTGGTGACACCAACAGCTAAAGATACACTGGTTGAAAAAGACAAGTTTCTTCTTCTCTTAAGTAGTTTTATTCTTATATAGATCAGTCAGTGACTTCTACAAAGTCACTAAAATTTTAAAGTAAGTGATATTAAATGTTATCTAATGTTAATATAAGTTTCTATATACAATTAAGATGCTTCTAGTTAAAGCAGATCTATTTAATGACTGTATTTAATGATTTGAAAACTTTCACCTAGTATTTTTCATATTTATGGAATTGTTAGAATATAAGAATTGTTTGAATAATTCATTATTTTATTGACTTATTTTATTTAAGTTTCTTAAAAGTCTACAGCTGGGCCTACAGATAGGCCCAGCCATTGTAATTACAATTCATGTAGTTTATAGTGTAAAACTCTAAAGGAAAAACCAGACACATAGATAACAGTTTTTCCTTATTAAAATTTAAACTTAGATTATAATTTTGTACAGAAAATAACTTATTTTAAGTGGTTTTTATGAAGTAGTTGCATTTCCAATTCACATTCTGATCCCTAATTACAGTTATTGGCCCTAATTGAGGGCTTCATTATTTCTTATTAGGACTAGACTAACAGCCCCTGAATAGTCTCCTTTCACCTCCAGGCTCCGCCATCCTAAATTCAGACTATGTACTGTATGAATATGGATTTCCTTATTCAAAAACATTCAATGATTTCATATCACACACAAAATAGAATTCAGGTATCTCCACTCTTAATCTGGACCTAATTCTCCAGTCTCAGATTAATTTTATTTGACTGTTTTACTATGCTCACTTCTGCACATTGTGTATACAGCTTCCTTCCAGAGTTCTGCGTGTGTGTGTGTGTGTTTGCAGTCACTTGATTCTTTCTTTTATATATTTTTGCTCAAACTTCTCCCCTGCAAATAACTGCTACTCAAAATCTAATATATCCTATTTTTCATTAGTTTTTTGTTCCTTATAGATGAGGTCATATGGTATTTGTCTTTCACCAACTGGCTTGTTTCACTTAGCATAACATTCTCCAGTTCCATCCTTACTGTTGCAAAAGGTAGGAGTTCCTTCTTTCTTTCTGCTCCATAGTATTCCATTGTGTAAATGTACCACAGTCTTTTGATCTACTCATTTACTGCTGAACAAAATAGAACCACAGGCATGGAAACATAGAGCAGACTGAAAGTGACCAAAGCAGAGGGTGAAAGGGAACAACAGTGGAAAGAAGAGGAAGGGACTACACAAAAAATATGTATGAATGACCCATAGAAATAGACAGTAGTGTACTAATTAACTGTGGGAGTGAGGGCAGTGTGGGATGGGCAGAGAAGGGCAAAGGGAGAAAAATTGAGACAACTGTAATAAAATAACAAAAAATGATTAAAAATTGATATATACTTTAAGATGTATTTCAAATTGTAGTCTAAAAAGCCTTCTTCTGTTCTCTGAATCCAACTTTTTGTTCCTTATACTCAAAAATAACTTACAGCAATTATCAGTCTGCCTTGTATTGGAATTACTTATACACTTGTCTTTCTTCCCAACTAAAAGTAACATGTTCTATTTATTTTGGGTGTTCCTCTACCCATCACAGAAGAATTGTTTGATAATCACTTCTAAAGTGAAGGTTCCTAAGTAAACACTCAATAAAATTAAAAGTTATCTTTAAGGGTCAGAACAACCAAACATATGAAGTTCAGTAGCAGAGTTTTTCGAAACAAAAATCTGAAATTCCCATTCCTCTCAATAAGTAGGGTAGCAAGTTAGAAATATATTCTGAATTTTGACAACTAAACTATTAAAACCAGCATATACTGGTTGATAATATCTATCCATGGACATTGCTTAAAATCTGGTTAATTCTCAGGCCCAAAGGTCTAAAGCACGAAAAATGCAACCAAAGCTTCATATAAAATGAAGGTGAAAGTTAATTACTATTACTTTTAGATACATAATCTAAAGAAATAATACATCAATAAAGAGGCAGGTAGAGCTGGAGTAGGATGCAAATAAGTGTAGTAGTATTCAAAAGAAAAGTATTGGCTCATAAAAATATATCAGATTCAAGGGAGATGTTTTATCAAAAACTGAGAGTAGTCTGAGATATTACCTCATATTTGTGTATACATATATCCATACATACATACACATGTATGTTTATTTATGCATATGATATATGTTTATTGTGTATATGTACTGCATGTTTTAAAAATTATTGTGGCACACTGATACACAATCACTGCCTTAGGTAAAACAAGTTCCTAAAGTTGAACTTACTTAAAATATAATACTTTAAAAGGCCTTTTTTATTCATTTAAGGAGTTAAGTTCATTTACAGACTACTTTCCATTTATCTCTTCAGATTCACTCACCATTTTTCTTGATTTTAGAGGAAGTGGTTCTCTATTGACCACATTAATGATCTCCCTTAACCTCTAATTTCTGGCAGTGTTCTTGAATCTGGCCATATGCTTTTCTAAATCTATTGGCATGATCATAAAATGTACTCTACTTAGCTCTAATGAAATGATGGATTATAAAAATGGACTTTGAAATATTGAGCCATTCTTACATTCCTAGTATAGACCTCACTTAGCCATGATATATATTTATATTTATATTTATGTTTATGTTTATGTTTATGTTTATGTTTATTGAGCTACTGGTTTCTATTTGTCCTGGGGTCAGCCAGAGGTTTGGACAACTCATACACTCAATTCACTATGTACCACCGGTGATAATTAGTGGAACACTACTATTAGTGGATAATTAGTGGAACACATTCATGGGCATATGGTTAGAGATAACAAACTGGAAAATGGAAAACAGTGTTCTGAAGATTCTGGACCAGCATCAGGATTCTATTTTCAGATGCTATTGCCAGCCCCAGTTGGTTCCAAGTAGTGAAGTAAGTCCCCTAAATACTTAGGTCTCCTTGCCAAGGTCTGAGAATAGTACACTTTTTAGTATCCCTTCAGCAATGTCACTTTTCCCCAGATGTGGCATTGCTTCCAGACTCCAGATTATTTTGGCATCTCAGAACCAATATTCAGAAGTGACAGCAGCAGCTTAGTAGCACCCCCCTTCCAATGCCTGATCTCTGTCTTTGCAGAGCTTCCTTCAAGACTGTAGATTTAAAGCTCCTCAACCTCTTCTTCTCTGCTCCAGCTGGAAGGTTACTCATTTCCTGAGGTTATCTTGCAGTGAGCTCAATCTTTGCTCCTGGCTCATTAAATATTTCAACACTTGCATAAATAATTTTCTTTATTAAATTACATCTACTAAGGAACTGGTGTTTTTTTCTATTCTTTTTTTATTAAGTCATTTTTTGTTGTTATTCTACTACTTTTCCCACTTTGCCCTCCTCCACCCAGCCCATCCCCCACTACCACAGTCAATTCCCACACTGTTGTCCATGTCTGTGGGTCATTCATACATGTTCTTTGCCTAGTCCCTTCCCCTCCTTGCCACCATTATTCCTCTCCCCTCCCATCTCCCCTCTGGTCACTTTCAGTCTGCTCTGTGTTTCCATGCCCGTGGTTCTATTTTGTTTGTTAGTTTATTTTGTTCATTAGATTCCTCTTCAGAACAAAGTGACAGTAACCAGAGGAGATGTGGGAGGGGACAATGGTGGGGAGAAAGGGGAAGGGTTGTCAAGGAACACATGTGTAAAGGACACATGGACAAAGCCAAAAGGGAGTGAGATCCAGGATGGGAGGTGGAGATGGATGGGCTTGGGCAGTGATGGGGGTAAAATGGAAACAACTGTACTTGAACAACAATAAAAAACAAAGGAAAAAAGATTCCGCTTACAGGTAAGATCATATGGTATTTGTCTTTCACCACCTGGCTTATTTCACTTAGCATTCTCCAGTTCCATCCATGCTGTGGCAAAAGATAGGATTTCCTTCTTTCTTGTTGCTGTGTAGTATTCTATTCCCTTAAAAGAACTGGTATTGTCTGACTATAATTACACAGTTTATTAGTCAGCAATAAAAAAATCATTCACCCATTGGAAACAAATTTCTAAAATTGTTTGTTGTAAAACAAGTGTGGTATGGTCTATTAGCTAATGAATTTTATCTGAAAGCTGGTTTGATTAGGACAGACCCAAACATCATGCCCTCTTTGTATTGAGATAAAATTAGCTATTTTATATAGATTTGGAAAGTAATAAGAGATTGAGAAAAAATTATTATGGGATAATTATGACACATAATGGACTACTGTGCCTAGAGGTAAATTCATTCCTGCACCAATTTGTTGGTATACTGCAGGTGATTAATTTAAAATATGCATTAAATATCACAAAATATTGTTGTCCTTCTCAACTCTCAAAAATGATTAATTCAGTCATAACTTATAAGTGAATCTTAGTGCAAGAGATTTTTTCCCAGACCTTAACATTTACAGACCAGAGACGAGTACAACCCTCCTTGCCTCTTCCTATGCCCTTTCCTACTCTTCCCTGGGGTGTGTACGTATGAATGAAGAGTATGGGGACAAAGAGCCCTCACTTTCATTTAATCTCCTTCTCTCTCACCATCATCACTGTTTTCATCATCATCATCACTGTCATTGTCATCATAATTTTTGTTGCCATCATCATTACTATTTTCACCTACCTGCCTTCAGAAAGGGTGTATTCTACTTAGCTTTCACATATTTTGCAAGTTTGGAGAGCAGGTTCTGTTTTCTGACCAAAGGTGTAGGAAGACTGACACTTTCCAGAATAGTCTGTGGTAGATTTTAGTCTGGGATAAATTGTCAGTGACCTATTTTGGTCACAGAGCTAAAGCCATGCTTTTCAAAAACTTTTTTAAGTAATAAATTTACAATTGAATTATATATAGATGTCTTAATTAGTTCTGAATTTTGGAAGAGGTACAATGTTATATTTCCCCCTAAAACTTTCAACACATAGGACAATCACAATGACTCTCACCAGGCCAGAAAAAAGAAAAACAGGAACCTAGTTGTCAAGCCAAACAACTTCCTTTTCATATTTCCATTCCCCAGTGCTGTTTCTGAGTGAATTTTCATTGCCTGATCATCTTCCAACGTATCTGTTCTTTTACCTAGTTCCATGCAGGTATTTCACCACTGGGGAAGTGCAATGTGTTCAGAAGCTGTTGCTGACAAACTTAGTACTGTCTCTCCAAACATGTAAACTATTTTACTGAAATACTGTGTAAAAAATTGTTAAGGTAAAATATATGTTATGCAAACAAAATTGTAATAATTTGTTAGGAAACACACAAAAAGCTAAGCAGCCACTTTTGATACTATTGGAATAGCAGCCAGCATAATAGGTCATGTCTTTCTTTCATTTCTATAAGTATTTGGACTCATTAAATGCATTACTAAGCTCCCTAGAGACACATATGCACAAGAATTAATTTGCCTAAAAACATTCCATTTCTTCACATAAAAGCATAAAAAGTTTTTCATATTCTATATTTACTAGGGTTGATAACTTGCCTTCTAAGTAAAAGTTTTCAAAATAACCAGGAAATCAGAAAAAAATATATGGCAAAGAATGGAAAATGTAGGAAGATAAAAACAGAATATTTTGAAATGTTCTTCTCATAGTATCTAAGGCAATCACCTTCAGAAGGCTGAGCTCCTTACTGAGCTGGTGCTAACTACTAATAGCTAAAAGACAAACGATGCTTCCAGAAGATTCATCCAAACTGTACTTGAACAGCAATAAAAATTATTTCAAAAGATGAGTCAAAGATGTGACTGTAAAAGGAAACCATCGAAGGGATTTTTTTCGGTGGTGGGCTGCCTTGCATTCTGACCGTGTGGTGCTGGTGTGAATCTGAATACTAGGGCAGCTGGGGCACAGGCTGTGAAAGAATTCACAAAAAGAAGTTCAGAAAGTGATTTTTTTATTTTTACTTTCCCAAGGGAGGAAAGGGTGCAGAGAAGTGCCCCAGCAGCAGCCCTGAGGGGTGGGGGCTGTGGGATTTTACAGTGTAACGGGGGCCGGGTGGTGGTGGTTGTGGAGCAGGCCCTTGCAGTTAGGCTGCAGCTTGTTTTGTTAGCTCCAGTCCAGTCGTGTCGTCTGGTATGTCCTGTTTTGTAAGTTCCCGGAGCCTCTGAGCCTTCAGGGTGCTTCCAGTAACTTTCTAGACCTGAGGATAAAAGCTCATAAAACAGAGTCAATCAGGCTTAACGGAGTCCAGCCAACTCTGGGAAAGAGGATGTGAGAAAGTGGCTTTTATCCTATTGCTACATATATAGTGAAATTCCTAGAACAATACACTACAAGAAAAGAAGTCAATCTTGCTGTGTGATAACTTATTAAATAAAATAAAACTGTCCACATCTTCAAGAATTAAAAAAAAAAAAAAAAAAAAAAACAGGTTCAAAATTGACTACCCAGAGCCCCTTATGTGACCAAGATCATCTAAAGCTCAAGAAGATCAGAAAAATGGTGTGTTTTACTGAAGGGAATTCTTATGACTCAAGAGAATTCAAATACCTTTTTTTAAAGACTTTATTTATTTATTTTTAGAGAGAGGGAAAGGGAAAGAGAGAGAGGAAGAGAAACATCAGTGTGTGGTTGCCTCTCACATGCCCACCACCAGGCACCTAGCCTGCAGCCCAGGCATGTGCCTTGACTGGGGATTGAACCTGCAACCCTTTGGTTCACAGCCTGTACTCAATCCACTGAGTTACACCAGCCGGGGCTCAAATATCTTTGTGAAATTTTAACGTATTTTAATTGTGGATATCAGTAGCAATAATTAATATCAAAAGGGCCTAATATAGTTTTAAAATATTAAAAAATCCAAGTGCTTTTATTTAAAGGAAGGAAGACTAGAGCAAGCAAAAGATTATAAAGTTAGAAAAATAACCATTTCTTTCATTTTCTTAACAAGAGATGTGTGAGCAGCATTCTTTTAGTGATTTAGTCTTTATAATGGTTCAAGATCTTTCTTTGAAACATTTAAATATTTAATATGCATATGAGAATAGCAGCATTCTAAGTTGATTTAAGATAGGTAAGGTAAATAGATAGACTTCTTATTTTAAATATTTAATGATAAAATATTAGCACAAGAACAAAAAACAGAAGTGAACACACAGTACATTATGAAGATGATGTATTATAGAATTGTAAATATGAAACCTATATAATTTCATTAACTAATGTCACTCCAGTAAATTTAAAAACATCAATTCTATTGAAACTCTTTGAAAAGGAAGGGGAAGAAAAAGGAGGAGAAGGAGAAGGAGAAGAAAAAGGATAAAGGATAAAGGAGGAGAAGGGGGAGGGGAAGGAAGAACACAGATTACATCCTGATACAAAAGTTAAAGATTTCATAAGAAAACGATAGACCAATATTCCTTATAAACATAAGTACAAAAGTCCTCAACAAAATACCAGTAAACCCTATCCAATGACACATTGAAAAGGATTATTTACCATGACCAAATGGGATTTATCCTAGAAATTCAAGGGTGTCTCAGCTTAGAGAAATCAAATGTAATACACAGAGCTCACCAATAGGACAACGGACAACAACCACATGATCATATCCATAGATGCAGAAAAGCATCTAACGAAAATCCCACACCCCTTCATCACACACACACACACACACACACACACACACACACACACACACAGAGCAAATTAAAAGTAGAAGGATAGCATCTTCAGCAAATGTTGCTGGAAAAATTGTATATCAATATGCAAAAATTACCTTACAATGTATACAAAGTTTAAGATGTATGATTCTATTATATAAACCTCCAGAAAATGCAAAGTACAGTAACAGAAAGCAAATTACTTTGCTTGGGGATGGAGGTGTGAGGGTCAGAAGAGAGGGATCACAAAGGGGTGCAAAGAAACTTTTGTGGGTGATGGATAGGTCCACTACCTCGTTTGTGATAATTTCATATGAATGTATGTCAAGACTTATCCAATTGTATACTTTAAATATGTACAGCTTACTGCATGTTAATTATACCCCAAACACTAAGTTCCAGAGTCCAAACATGTATGTGTATACATATGAAAATACTTCGCTCTCTTCCATTTATCTTTTCTTTGTGTTAGTAAGACCTACAGGCCATTTTTCCCCTTTACTCACTGGTTCATTTCGGCCTCAGAACATGGTTAGCTTCTGTAACTTGATGTGAATAAACGAGGTTACAGAAGTCACACACCTATAATCAACACTGACTAGATTCAGGGTCCAATGGCGGTTCCCTTATTTAACGTTCCAAATAAACTTTAGCACGTAGGAAACACAGGTCTAATTGCCTGAGCAGAAAACTGCTGAGTTTTGGTGTTTCTTGCAGGAAAAAAACAGAACAAAACAAAACAAAACAAAAACTCCTGCTTTTCCCCACTCTGTGCTCTATACATTCAGTATGTATCTGCCACTGTTTAAAAATTATAATTGCTAAAGTTCAATATTGAAAAACATCTGTAGTTCTTGCTGGCATAGGATAATTTTTTTTCTGTTTAAAAAGTACAATATCAAAAATACAAGAAAGAACTAAAAATACCTTATTCTTAGTTTTTTATTGATTTTTCTGATATGTTAATGAAATATATACAAAATATTAAAATGAATGTGCACATATTATTCATTCACATAAAAATATATGCACTTATTAACTTTATTTTCTTTGTTCCTATGGCAATGATTGTATTGAATAAACAGATTGGAGATATTTTATATTTCAATTATCCTAGTTATAATTTAATATATCATATTAAAATATTTCAAGTTTGCATTGGTACAAACTAAAGGAGACAAAATGAACAATTCAGCAAAAAGCAACAGCATCTAATTTTCTGTGCTAATAACTGAAGCTGCATATGTTTAAAAAATTCAGTCACACTTTCTCTATTTTCTAAGCACACATTCTTGTCTATTCTTTTGTCTAGTACAAACCATCAGCTCTCCTACAACAATGTATAGTTGGTACCTGATTCAATATATTTGTTTCTTATCTTAATGCTTTTGCCTTCTTAATCCATCACGTGCTTTTAAAAATTGTGTTCTTTAAAGCAAGTTTCTATTATCTCCTGAAGACATCAGATCCTTTATAAGTCCAGGAAAATATTTCTTATGCCAGTCTTAATTAACACAGTATCAGTACATTATGTAGGTTTACAGTTGCTAGATGATGAATATTCTGAATAGATATTTTTGATATAATAATCTCAAATAAAATATGAAGTACCTTCATGTAAATGAACATATGTAACATTATTTTTATATTTAATCTCTTTCAGAAAAAGGACAGAAGTCTGCAAAACTATATTTTGCTTTTCTCCTTTTCTGTATTGCCTTGCATGTAATAGAAAACTAAATATAGTCCTGTGAGATTATGAACAGATTATTTGAATAGACTGATTTTTTTAATCATCAGTCCACCTTATTTTTCAAACACACGTATTTGAGATTTTTTTAATAGAATCAATGATCCACATAATTTGCCCCTGCCAAAGGTCTCAAAACACTTTCCCAAGTTTTTATCCAATAAGCACTTCATTATAACAGCATGTAAAATATATTTCTGAGTTGCTAAAATATTTAATACATGGTATTTGAATATTGAAAAATGGTAGCTGGTCACTAAAGAAAAAAGGACAATTCATGTCTTGAGGATTTAATTTCAATTAATGTATTAAGTTAAAACCAACATAATTTAAGATTAAATAATTTGGATTCTACCTATAATTACCTGTGTGACCTTTAAAAATATTTCATAAATTAATTTACTCTCCTTATAAAAGGTAATCTATGTACAAATGTAATTAAGGCAGATTAGTCTGAATAGTCAAAACCTGTCTCAAAATCTCTGAGGATACCTATTTGTACTCCAGTTTATCCAAATAGCTAAGCAGATAATACATTGGAACATATATAGTTAACAGTTAGTTGCAACAATCCTTCTTCTATGATAACCTAGAACTGTTATAGAAAGCAATTAATTTGTTATTTTTGGATCTACCGGCCATATAAACAGTAATAAAATATTTTACCTTTCTGAGTCACTATTGCCTATCCATTAAAGGAGATTCCTAATAAACTTTTAGATATCCACAAAATATTCACTTTATAGTATTTTCTTTCATATCATCAAAGAAGATGGAGCTTAAATATGAAAGATAAAAATAGTAAGTAAATAAATGTTGTGTTAGTAGGTGGAAGAGAATCTGAATCAGTAAGACTTGACTTAATATAGGTTAATATAACAAATAAAAAATAATCCACACCATGGAGATATATAACAAGGTATGGCTTATCCACAGAGAAGCCATCTGCATGAAATAAGTGAAGCATCAAGAAACAATTGAAAAAAATTCTTCAAAAAGGAAGAAAAGTAGAACTTGGATAAAGAGGTGGCAACAGAGAAATGTATCAAGTAGAGGGAAAGAAAATTCAAAACTTCACACTTGCAAGCACAGACCAGAGATTTAAGAAAGTAGAAAGTAGAAAATGGAGGTTCTTCCAGCTTTGTTAATAGCTCTGAGCTATAATAGTTATCAAACTTTTTGATAAACTGCTTCTACATTCTTTGTTAGAATTAATCATAAAGGTTAAAATATTAAAACAAAATTATGTCATAGAAAACTGAAGCCTGATGTAGAGAGAAAAGTATAATAAAAGAATCTATTAACCTTAGTCAAGAAAAATGAAAAAAGAAAAACCCACAAATTCAGTAGCTAATGGCTGTTACTGTTCTGAAAAATCATGGTGGCTGCACAGAAACTGGAATGGAAGGAAAGCCATCCTCCTTCTACACAGGAAAGATTCATTCCACATGAGCATGACAATAAATTAATATTAAAAAATAAAGCCAAAAACTTCTATTGTGAGTGCTTACAGCAGGAAGAAGTGAGCAATAGACCTGTGTGGGTGGTCTCTCTACAAACAGATGATATAAAACATATAAGTATTACTTGATTACTTCATGCCTTTTAATGTTTATAAAATTGAAGCTCTAAAAGATTAGACATTTAAGAAATTCTGTACAGCCAGCAAGTGGCAAATCCTGATCTAGAATTTAGTTCTCTTGTCTCCCAACCCCATGCTCTTTCCACTCTTTCCACAACATACCTCCCGACTTTGGAATGTTAAATCTGTAACAATGGAGATACAAGGGATTTACAATGTTTTTTTTTTTCTTTAAATACACTGTAGATTTCGAATCAGTTGCATATTCTCACATAACAAAGGGATATGCATTAAATTTTGCTTCAAAATTAATGCTTTAAAACAATGACCATTTAATATTTAGTGATATGTTGGATCTGCAATTTATGTTGAGTTTGGCTGTTCTATTGCTCTGGTCTAAGCCGAAACTAGCCAGCAGCAAGTCAGGAGGGAGCTCCGTTTATAGGTATTTGCAGATTTATTTCCGGAAAACAGGGGTGGGCTGGGCAACTGGGCCATATTCCTTGACATCCAGCTGTCTAGGCTGGGCTGGTTCACAACTCTCCTTGGAATGGGTTCAAGAAAGAAGAGGAGCCATCAATGCGTTCTCTAGGCTTGGCTGAGAACTGCACAATGCCACTGATTGTGAATTCTCTCAGTGAAAATTCTCTCTAACAGGTGAAATCTTAGAAACCAGTAAAATTTCATCTTGCTTTTTTCATATTATTAGAGATGTTAAACATCTTTTCATATGTTTAAAAGCCTGTTTTATGAACTGTCTTTTCCCTATTTCTCTATTTTATTTTCAGTCATTTGAATATGGGTTTATAGGCTTGTATCTGTAGGTAATATTTATATAATAGATTACCTGAAATGTATAATGTCTAAAATAATTTCTAAATTGCTTTGTTTTAATAATTATATTAAAGTATTGATTGGCTCAATTTAAATTTATTTTTTCGATGGGAAGAATGGATCCAACTTTTCTTTTTCACTATATGATTTCCAGGTTCTAGTGCAATTTACTTAATAATTTATATTATATTCACTAATTAGTATGCCATTTATATGATATTTTACATTTTAATCAGCTTTAGAAATTTTATTACTATTTACTCTTGCATTCCATTGCCTTTTCAGTTTACTCATTAACCAGTGCAAGAGCATTAATTAAGGTTGGTTTAATATTTAATAGTGCTTGAGAAAGTGTTTTGTTATTTTTTAAATTAAAAGGATAATATGAAGTTTATATATGCCGATAATATAATCTTGGTTTCTTTCTACTTGAAAAAATAAGGTTGTCTACTTTTTCCTTTATTTCTTAAGATCCTTCATTTTCCTCTTTTATTTCTTCTTTTTCTGCAGTATCTTTTCTTCACAAAGCCCCGACATCACTACATGCCAGATTCTCCCTAAGAAACGGTGCGTTGTGGAGGAGGCTACACCATGTCACACACAGATTTCAGTCTGTTTCTTCTCCTCAGAGCTGCAGACTACCAAGGGCTGATCCATAATTAGTAATTTGGCATTTATTTACACTAATTTCTGGGAATGATTTCATCTGTATTTCCTCTAAATTTTTTCATCCTTTCTACTCTTAGAGAATCTTCTAAATTTCTGCTTTGTTCCTTGCAATAAGAACTCTACCAGAATTTTATTTTCCTATTTACAGATAATTTTAAAAGTGTAATATTTTCTGTCTCCTAGTAGGAAGAAGGTATTACTTCCAGCAAAAATTATTGTAAAAAATTAATTTAAAAATTATCTGAAAGCATACGGTAAGAAGAAATAAAACACATTTATTTTTGTATTTAATCCTATATTATAGTAACTAAATAGTTAAATTTAAAGTGGTACAGTTAAATTTTCCTACAGATGTCTCAAATTTCATTTGAAAAAGAAAAAATGCCTGAAAAATGGTTTATTCCCTCTTTGAAATCCTTTTCCGAGAGAAAATCCTTATTTCCGAGAGAAATGCAAATAAATGCTTTTCTGGAACTGTGTCTACCTTAAATGTGCCTTAACATCACCAGTTTGGCAGTTTGTAGAAATTAAAGCCATTTCAACTGTCCATTTTGAAACAAAATTTAAAAGACTATAGTCACCACAGGAGGAGAAAGGAACAAACATGTAAACAAGCATGTAAAAAAATTATGTTAAACTTTATTTAACCATTCATTTCCTTACACATATAGGAAATGAAATGCAAACAAACTAAATATAGGTTGTTAATCTAGGCCCCAGCAGTCTGTATATTCAAAAACAAATCCATGTTATTGCTCTTTCAATGAATAGAACAGAAAAAGTGATCTTATTAATAAATAAGTGTATAAATATGATGACACTCTTCATTATATTTATTAATGTAACATAATGTCATAAAATATAATATAGATAAATATTTTGTAGCTTGACCAGAATTTAATATATAGCAAAGGCCCTAGAACTGCAAAAGGAATATCCAGAAGAAACCTCATTTCTTCATTGATAGTAAAGTTTACATGACAATTTAATTACTATTAAATTGAGTTGTTTCTAAGCTCTTGCTAGTTTATTTTCCACTAAATTTCTCATTTTCTTTGAAGGAGACTATTACATAAGCACAAATAGAGTAAAAATAACTCTGCTCCTTATTTCTAGAATGAATAAAACAGTGAACAAAAATAAACCTATACATTAGCTAGTAAGCTGCTTATCTATATTCTTGTAACCCTTGGTTACTTACTCCAAGTTAACTAAGATGAAGAGTGAGGAATTAATTCATTTAACACACCAAGACAGATACACAAATCATATTTTAGAAGAATATTTGCAAATATGTTATATCACTGAGTAAATTCTCAGTAGCTCTGTGTAAATATGCTCTCCGTGTGCTCATGTGTGCACATTGACAATTTGGCAAGCATGGATGTTGACTCTTTATTTTGAAAGATAATTTTAACCAGACAACAATAATGCAACCCAACTCAAAGGAAAAACTATTGATTTTACTAGGTCTAACAAGCACTTTAATAATATCGTGTTTTCATTTTCAAAAAGTATGTTTAATAATATATAAATTTTCCAACAATGAAGCATTAAAATAAGAATTTAAATAACAGATGTTAAAATCACAAGGTATTTAGGGATTTTTATAAAAATATAGTAGGCAAAAGGAATTTATTAAGCAGTCATAAATGTATATTCATTTAATATTTAATTGACAAATATAGTCCTTCAAAACAAGCCTATGATCTATAGAATAGATGTCTAAACATGAATATGTTTTTAGATGTAGAGAACAGAATATATGCGCTCCATGGTAATTTTCTGGGATGGTTATGGAAAGTCATGGAGATTACATTGGATCCAGTCCCTAAAAGAATGAATGGAATTTCAACAGAAAGAGAAAAACAAATGTTATTCCAGACTTAGAAAATAACAAGACTAAAAGGACTTGGTAGCAATAAAAATGACAATCACAAAAGACACTGGAGGCTAATGGGCCCCAATTTCCAACTGCAAAAGCAAAAATAAAACAACACCTTGGATATTAGGGTTAAGACCAAAGCAGAGGCTTTAGGGCTGGATGACTGAATCATGAAAGTGTTTATCTAGTATCGAAGATGGAGTTTGATTTCAGGGTATGTAAAATTTCATTTCATATGTGTTGCATTTGAGAAGCCAGAAAGATCACATACTTGAGAATGTCCAGAAATTAGCAAATTTAATAAGCAATGAAATTTGCATCACCCAAGAAAGAATATCAGCTCTTTGCTTCTAGTTTGTTAACAAATCTATCTATAAGATGACATTTTTCAAAACTATCCTTAATTATTCTCAACATTTAAAACCTAGATTTGACAGTAATCTTCATGAAAATTATACTTTAGCTTCATGGTGAGCTGACGGAACAGACAAAACCACAGATCAGTAATTCCTGTGTGTTTAGACAGATCTTAAGAAAAGCTACTAATTAGGAGACATGGCAAATAGTGTTCAGAAATGGAGGAGAATGGAGGAGAATGAAATGGAGGAGTGTGGACTGTTGAGTTTATATGAGAAGATAGTATCTGACTGAGTAAAATCAATATTTTTAAATGACCTATCAATGAAGAATGCATAAATTGGAGATAATTAATCAATGCCCTGTCAGATAATGAGCGTGATGGAGAAAGAGGGGTGATGAGCTTACGCCATTTTAAATTCAGCTTGGAAGTGAAATATATAGCAGTTCTTTTTTTTTTTTTTTAAATTAAACTTTATTTTAATTGTTGTTCTTATATAAAATTCCTCAGAAGAGTCAAGGCTGGTCAGATTGTTCATTTAGTTAGAGAAAATACAAGTACGAGGAATTCAGTAGCCATCTCAATGCAGCAGCTCTCCGGAGACCTGTATGTTCCCTCTATTCCCACCACCCTCTGCTGTTGCAACTCACTCTACTTCATCATCTTCCTGAACTGCTCCACTGCAGTAAATGGTAAATTCAAACTTTCTCTTCGCTACGGATCCCTGATTTTTCTTCTCATCTCACTTATTTTCTGATCTCAAACAACTTAGTCACTTCTAATTCTCTATATGTTGAATTTTTCATTCTTCATTTTTAATCCCAGTCATTAAATATAATTAGGGCAACACATTAGACAGAATCTTGATCATTGACTCTGTATCTGTATTTTTTTAAATACCATATAGTTTTAAAATGTAGCACCAGAGTAAATCAACTTTTCTCTACACCTTCATGCAGGCTACTGTAAAAAGTGCTATAATATCAAAACTTTACCATAATGAAGAAAATCAAGGCTTCCAACGCCAACTTTAAAGTTGCCTCACAATCCTTCTATAATCCTCAAGTCTTATTTTTCTCATTTTTACAGCAATCAAATCTATATCAATTTTTCAACATACCCTCTTAGGAGCCTCTCCCACTCTAATTACTGTCTGTTGGCTCAAATCTTTCCTAATAGAAATTTTAAAATTCTCTTTTCTTCACTTTCCTAGTTTTATTTTTATTGTTTATGCCATTACAGTTGTTCCCACTTTTTCTCCATTCCCCCACCTCTGCCCAGGCCCTTCCTCTCCTTACCCTAGTCCATCCCTATATTGTTGTCCATGTCCATGGGCTGTGCATAAATGTTCTTTCCGGTAGCTGTCAGTCTGTTTTATGTATCTAAGCTTCCGTTACCGTTTAATACCTTGGTTTATTGTGTTCATCAGATTCCCATATAATGTTTGATGGTTTTTCCTCACAAAAGCGTTAAAACTGTTTTTCACAGATTTATTAACTCATTGTTTGTACTAAATAAAGACAAAAGTCAATCTTTTATTACACTTCACTTTTTCAGCAGCTTTGAACAGTATTTATTGCACTGTGGCTTTCTTAAATATTGCCTCCTCTAGTTATATAAACTCTTTAGGATATTCTCCTTTCCACAGTGCCTCTGTTTTTCACAAAATATTTTGTGTGATCCTTTCTGCTGCTTACATATGACATTATTTCTCAGGGTCTGTTTTAGATCTCTTTTTCTTTCAATCCTTTTGGATAATCGACCATCAGGGCTTTAATAAATACTGATAAGCAAATTACACCCAGTTTCCATGAAATTACTATTCATGGAACTACCAACTAGTTCTCTTTCCTTATACCCAGACTTAAATATATTTCTACTTGGGTTTTCACATAAGTATTTCAGATTTACTATCTTCAACATTGCACTTACTGTTTTGCTCTTAAAACCTTCTCATTCTGAGTTACCAATCTCTGTGAAACTTGCCTAACTTTCTATCTAGCTGTCAATACAAAAACATTAATTTCACTTTAAAAAATATCTTTATTCAGCCCCTTCCTTCTTTCTATGTACCATTTGTCATTTCTATGTTAATTCTTAGTGCTAAACTCACAAATTTATCCAATTTTCTTTATACCCATTGCCCCCATCTATATATGTCTTACCTACATTGCTAAAATACAAAGCACTACACAAATATTTTTGACAAGTCTGCCAGACTGCAAGTTTTTCCTTCTCAATCTATCCCCTATATTAAAATCAAGAAATAATTCTAGACTATAAATTACCTTTCAGAATCAACTCACTTTCTTTTACAATGAACTGCAATCACCTCCTTGTGGTCTACAAGTTTTTTCATAATTTGACCCTGGCTTACCCACCTAGAATTGTCTCCTGTCAAGGCTCGTACCTGAATTGAACTTTCACTCCTTTGAACATAAGTGTAATTTCTAAGCTCTGAACTTCTTTCCACTCAATAGGATAATTGTTTTTGTCTTAATTTGTAAACTCGAATAATCCTTTAGGTCTCAGTGTTGGTGTTTATAACTGGAAAACTCCCGAACCCTTGAGTTTGCACATATCCCTCTTGTGTGTCACAGCGTTTAGACCAATTTTCTTTTTATTTATTTATTTTTTCCTATATCTATGCTTTATGAAAGTCTAAACTACCCACCAGTCAAGAGCATTTTCTTTGATGTGGTATCCAAGGCACGTATGTCAAGCCCCATGTAAGTGCTCTGAAGGAATTTTTTAAATCAACAAAATCACTCGTTAGAGAACAAACACACACACACAAACCTGAAAGGATTAGAAGGAAACAAATCATAAAAATATATTTTTCCAACAATGCTAATAAACACCTCATATTCCCATAGGCAAATAAGGCTCCTTATACAGTGATTTTTCCCCTGGAATCAGAGGTTCCCAGAAGAGGAACCACTGGAATTTGCGGGTCAGGGTGTGCAACTCTGCTCCTCTATGGCAGTGGTCCTCAGCTGGGCCTGCCTCTGCCTGTCAGCTGATGCTCGCAATGTCTGAAGACATTTTCAATGTCCACAACTTAGGGAGTGCAATGGGAGGAGGTGGTTACTGGCATCACTGGATAGAGGCCAGAGTTGCAGCAAAACATTCTATAGTGCACAGGGAAGCCTCCACAACAAACGTATTTGTGATTCAAAGTGTCTAGTGATGAGGATATGTGGTGTAAGGACTAATGTTAGTATTATGTGCTGCCTTAATGTTAGCACATTTCATCAGATGAAGTCAGGAGGGCCCCAAATAGCCTAACCACAACTTATTCTCCCCACGTTGACCCTGTGGATAAGATTCCATAGCGAAATGACTCAAATGGATCAGCTGCAATTCCTGGTTGTATTTAAGAAGCCAATTTCAATTTCCTGTCACTCTGCAAAAGTATTCAAATGAGTAAATCACATCCTCCTGTGGGAACCAGGGGAACACTGGCCCCTTGGTCCTACAAAGGCTGCCTCCCACAGTGTCTGGGTGTTAACTCTGCTCCAAGTGTAATCCCCATGGGGCCCTCATCCTCTGTGCTGTATGTGTGACTAATAAACTGCTGCTGACCCCATCTGTCCAGGGCTTGGTGCCAGGTATTTGGCCACTCCTTGACCCTAGTGTGGGGATTCCTCCCTCACTCATGGAGTGAAGCGTTAGGGATCCAAATAGTTTGAGAAACCCTATTTTAAGGGAGCATGCCATAAATAAAGAATTATTGAAGAAGCAAAGGACAGTGTTTCTATCATGGCTGCAGAATGGACTAGGGTCAGACACCAGAGCTGGTTCCAGGTGCTTTCCAAGACAGACTTTTTGTGGTTAAATGATTTTGAACAATTTGATCTCTTTTGGAATCCATCTCTTCCTATCTCTTCCAGGCCTAAGTGAGAAACTAATGAGACTAATTAAAATAGCTTTCTCAAAGAAATATTTGGTTTTTCCTCTGTGAGCTCTAGAGATTCGGTTGTAGAAATCCGATGATATCCACTCAGGCTAGATAACATATCACAGACCTGGTGTGACAGACTTGCATAATAGCTATTGATTTCAGCATTTGGTTGTCACCAAAGATTAAATTCAATTTGAAAAAAATCTTCCTGTGGCATTGGTAATTTACTTAAGACATTATAAAGTGATGGGGGTATATATTAAGCAGTACTCAGTGGCACTGAGAAAACTCTAGGAGTAGTATTAATAGCATCATTTTTTTAGTTCATTCTAAAGAACGACATTAGAAAATGGTGGAAATACATTGAAACAATTAATGTATTAAATGCTATGATATTTTAAATGTGTATTCAGTAGTTCATATTATTAACAAATAACATCTCACCAGTAATTACATGTTTTCCAAAATAAATTTTGCAGAGCATATTTCTGAGCTGTTGATAAGTTCTATAAATTAAAGTTCCATTATAAATTAAATGTGTGAAATGCTAAATTCTCTGGTCCCCACAATGACCTTAAAAATAATATTTTCAGTGTTATTTAACCTAAGCTATCCCTATTCTATTTTAATAATTTTTTTTGCAGACTAACTTTTAAAATCCCAAGTGTTACATAGAATAAAATATGTGAAATATAATTTCAGTTGATTTTGGAATTATTATTTCTATATGTGATTATGTTCAATCTATAGATATGTGCCTTTATGTACAATTTTATCTGTGTATAAAACATTTCAAATAAACTTATATAAGCATAGGGACAGACATATAAAATATTTAAAAATATTTACATATTTACTTATTTAACTAATAACACAAATGTGTTCTATTTTAGATTGCCTCAATAATATATGTAAAACTATAGAAATGAAATTTACAAATTGAGTCAGAAAACAGTGTTTTATTTATATTTGTTTATATTACTTGTATTATAATTATTTTTTAAGTTTATAACAAAGTTTTATAATAAAAAAATTAAGAACAAACTGACAGTAAGCAGAGGGGAGGTGGGAGGGGATATTGTGTGGGAAGAGGGCAAGTGTTTTCAGGAACAACTATAAAGGACATATGGACAAAACCAAGGCAGGTGGAAGCAGGGGAGGGAGGGGGAATGGCTGGGGTGGAGGAGAGTGGTGGGAGGTAAATGCAGACAACTGTACTTGAACAATAATAAAATAATTTAAAATAAATAAATTAGCTTATGAATACTACTATGGAAAGATGTCTTATTATCAATACATCTCAATGAGTTACCCAAATTTGGCTAAGCAGAACATTTATACTTTTTAAAAATGTAGACATCTATTATTACTCAATTTCTAATGTCAATTTCCTTACTTTTCTTTTACCATATTAATAAATATCATCTTATATTCTGATTTGTACATGTGCAAATTTTATCTTATGTGATATCATAACTGCAGCTTGCATTGCTTTTTCTTCAGTTTCTGCTCTGAGCAGGGGCCAAGTTACAGCTAATGCTGAGTAATCTCAATATTGTCTTTTTGTCAATATTTCAACATCATTGTGAAAGTCACAGTCGATTTAGAATGTTCTTCTAAAAGATCGTATAATAGCCCAGCAAATTTAAAACTAACACATACTTTTGCAATCTTTTAACTTAATGATATGAAATCACTTTTGGACAATTTGAAAATATTTTTCCCTTGCTAGGCATAAGAGAAAAAAAGAGTAATACTCAGAGACGCAGTTGGTGGGGTCACAAAGACCACTTAAAATGGTCAAAAGTTGTCACACCTGTCAGAATAGCTAAAAGTCAATGAATCAGCAAACAAACTCGGGCAAGGATGTGTAGAAAGGGGAACCGTTTTGGACTTCTGGTGAGAACACAGATTGGTGCAGCCACTAAACTTTTGAATTACCCCATTCACAAAAATAACTCAATAGAAACTCTTCATTAAGTAAAAACTTTATGAGAGGACAGATAGCATACTAATTAAAAACTTGAGTTATTAGATTTATCATAATAAAAAACATATACATTTCAAAAGATATCTTTAAAAAGATGAAAATTCAAACCATAGACTGAGAGAATATATTTATAATACATATTTGTGACAAAAACTATGTATTAAAAATCTCATATAAATCAATAATAATTAAGCAAAAGTTCAATATATAACAGGCAAATAATGAAATTATTTCCACTAATGATAAGCACAAATGACCAACAGGCACATAAAGATATGTGCAACTTCATTAGGCAATGATAATCAGACACTAGAACATGCCCATGAAAACCACACTGGGATATTACTTCATACCCATAGAATAGTAAATATTAAAAGAGACTGGCAATAACAAATTTTGCTGAATATGTGGAGCAACTGGAATCTTATATACATTGTTGGTAAAAGTGTAAATTTTAAAACCATTTTGAAAGTCCTTATGCAGGCAATGTACACATATCACCACATTCAGTAATTTTAGTCTTAGGTATTTGCACAGTAAAAATGAAAATACATGTCCCCATAGGACTAGTACACAAAAGTTGATAGAGAAATTATTAATTGTATTAAAATCTAGAACATAAATATCAATAGCTGAAAAATGAACACATTATATTCATACAAGAAGTATTTCTCAATAAAAAATGAGAAACCACTGGTATACTTATCAACAAAGTGCACATAAGAAGTCAGACACAAAAGTGTATATACTATGTTATTTCATTTATATCAGTTGTTGAACAGGCAAAAAGACGATTATGGTGATAGAAACCAGAGCAGTAATTGCCTGCAGCCTGTGGGAGGGTAGACTGATGGCAAAGGCCATAAAGGAGATTTTAGGTATGTTGCAAATGTTCTACAGGCTGATTGGTACCATTTTCAAAGATCATTTGACTATATAGACAAATGATCTATATAGGGTCTGTTTCTAGCTCTCTGTCCTATCCCATTGGTCTCTGTGTCTCCCTTTATGCCAGTAACACACTGCTTTAATTACTGCAGCTTCTTTAAAAGTTTTATAATCAGGAAATGTGAGACCTGCAAATTTGTTCTTTTGCAAGATTGTTTTGTCTATTTGAGGTCTCTTGAGATTCCACATGAATTTTAAGATGGATTTTTCAAACTTTGCAAAAAATGTTCTTGAAATTTTAATAAAAATTGAACTGAATATGTAGACCACTTTGGGTAGTATTCACATCTTAACAATATTAGGTCTTCCAATCCATGAAAACTTCCAATCCATGGATGGAAGAAATTGGATGTCTTTCCATGCATTTATGCCTTTAATTACTTTCAGCAATATTTCAAAGATGGTATACAATAAAACAAGCCATAGAAAAAATAAGTCAATTCAATTAAACATAGTGGCAAAGGTTTACAGATAAGCAAAGGAAAACAGAAAAATTCATACAGGTAAATATAAAGAAAAATGATAATTTAAAAGATATGAAAAGCAAGATAATTTATAATTACATTAAAGAGCTGAGTGGGTTTTTTTTATTGCCCTCATGCTGTGGTAATGAAGACTGATTTTTTAGCCACTGTACACCACCACAGTCTACCAATCGCTTATATAGCCAGCATCTGCTCTCACTGTTCTCTTGCTATGGGGGCTGCTTGAATGTTATCAGTATAACTAATGGGAATTCCCAAATGCTAATGAGGTTTAATATTAGATACTTATTGTTAAATGAAAGGGGACCTAGTTGTCAAGAAGAAAGCTCAGTTAAATAAGAAATATTTAAACTGGTTTCTTTCACCAAACCATAACCCACATATCTTCAGGAAGCTAGAGGGCAAAGGGTTTATTCTGTAAATGAATTGCCTTAAAAGATTTTCTGCTCGACCACCAACTTACACCATGCACAAAAATAAACTCAAGATGGATAAAAGACTTAATTAAGTTCTGATACCATGAAAGTCCTAGAGGAGAATGTAGGCAGGAAAATCTCAGGTATTCTACATAGCAATATTTTCACCGATATGTCCCCTAGAGCAAGGGATATAAAGAAAAGAATAAACAAATGGAACTTCATCAAAATAAAAAGCTTCTGCACGGCTAAAGAAAACAGCAGTAAAATGAAAAGGGCACCAAACATATGGGAAATATATATTTGCCAATGACACCTCAGACAAGGGTTTGATCTCCAAAATATATAAAGAACTCACATGACTCCACTCCAGGAAGACAAACAACCCAAATAAAAAAATGGGCAATGGACTTAAGCAGACAGTTCTCCAAGGAGGACATACAGAGGGCCCACAGACATATGAAAGGATGCTCGGCATCACTAGCCATCAGAGAGATGCAAATTAAAACCACAATGAGATACACTTCACATGGGTCAGAATGGCCATCAAAAGCAAATCGAAAACAAGTGCTGAGAAGGTTGTGGAGAAAAGGGAACCCTAGTGCACTGTTGGTGGGAATGCAGACTGGTGCAGCCACTGTGGAAAACAGTATGGAATGCCCTCAGAAAACTAAAAATGAAACTGTTTTTTGACCCAGCAACATTACTGCTGGGATTATACCTTAAGAATCCTGAATCAACAATTCAAAAGAACCTATGCACCCCCATGTTCAGAGCAGCACAATTTACAATAGCCAAGTTTTGGAAGCAACCTAAGTGCCCATCAGTAAATGAATGGATCAAAAAACTATGGTACATTTACACAATGGAATACTGTGCAGCAGAAAGAAAGAAGGCGCTCCTACCCTTTGTGACAGCATAGATGGAACTGGAGAGCATTATACTAAGTGAAATAAGTCAGGCAGTGAAAGACAAATACCATATAATCTCACCTATAAGTGGAACCTAATTAACAAAATAAACAAGCAAGCAAAATATAACCAGAAAACATTAAATTAAAGAACAGACTGACAGTAACCAGGGGGGAGGGGGCAGAGGGATAATGGGGTAAAATAGGGGAAGGTCCATCAAGGAACATGTATAAAGGATACATGGAGAAAGCTAAAGTGGGTGGGTTTGAGGGTGAGAGGTGGGGATGGGTGAGATGGGTGATGGGGGTGGGGTGAAAATGGATACAGCTGTACTTGACCAACAGTTAGGAAAATACAAAATGAATACAAAAAATGTTTTCCCTCTCTGATTTAACTTGGCCAATGCTAATCAGAGTCCCATGTTGAAAACATGCATCATAGTATCAATAAACAACCAATATCTGCAACCTAATCAGTCTCTGCTTCCTCTAACTTAAACAGGGTTCATAGAAGTGCAGAACCACTCAATGAGCATCTAATATGGCTAATCAGGAGAGATGGAGAAACGAAAGTACAAAACATTAGGAACAAAGAGAAGCGATTGTTGCTGTAATGGAAGACATCACTGTACAATAATTGTGAGCAAATACTAAATGAGACTGTGCTCATGAATTTGAAAAGCTCCATAAAGTGGCCCATCTAGGAAAGCATTGGAAATAAAATTATCCCTATAAAAAAGAAAAAAACAATAATGTGTAAAACTGGGGAGAAGGTTGGAGAACGATTCTCTAAAGCAAAGTTTCTTGTCTATATTAATTTATGACATATATCCTATATTGTCAATAAAAATAATTTAGTAAAAGCTGAATTCAGGTCTTCAAGTATACATTTTAATATATTTCATATAAATCTTGCTCATTCTTTGTGAATAGATTTTGTTATGAGTGTTAATAGGATTTGTTTTCCCATTGCTCTTACAAATCGGCTATTGTTTTCTCTAAATCTATATGTTTAACTGTCCATACTAATGAACTGTTTTTTAAATTTTTATAAGAGCATGCTTAGCTTCAAATAAGTGAACACTCAGCCAAACTAAATTAAGCAAAATATGAAATTAATTAGCTCACATAATTAAATATATCAGGCCTAATCTGTACTTTAGATGTGGCTTCATACAGGAATAGCATTTAAGATCACGACTGTACAGCCAATAATCAGTTGTGCCCGAATTCAATCACAGGAAGCCCTGCTTCTTACCCTAGGTTTTAAACAACAGCAATACATTATTTCTCAGACTCTTAGACATCAACTAAACACCTGATATTCATAAATCCAATCAAGACAGTGGTGGAAAGAAAGGTCATCACAGCACTACTTCATAGCAGTGTAAAATAGTTCTTTAAATAAAAGCTTTGGTTTTTGAGGAGGGCTGGGGCAGTAGGCTGGAATGGGAGTAAAAGACAGAAAACTGTACAAGAACAACAATTAAAATAAAGAAAAATTTAAAAAAGCTTTGGTTTGGGGGTTTCTTATTCAATTGGGTTGGCTCTATTTTCAGATAGTCTTCATTTGTCTGGCCCTATGAAGCTGGTAATAGCTCTGAGGGCTATACTCTCCCAAGATTATGTTCAGCAGGTAAGAGAATCAACATCCCAGCATTGCCAGCTCAAATTGTAAAACTGAAACTAATTAGAGCAGCTTAAATCACTTGCTCAGTTCTGGAACCCCCTTGGTCATGAGTACAGATTATGCTAATTAGTTTCAAATACTGAGAGCCCATTTCTGTTGTTTGGTGTAATAGAGATGGCTACAGTTCCATTAAAACATTTATGGGCTACCTTCTTGGAATTGAAGTGTTGCTGAGAAATGACTTTCTGGCCTCCCACTAGCTTTCTAAGTTTCCCTCCCACTCGGGAATCTAGATGGAGTCATGTGACCAGCTCTCAGTGATTGAATTGGGAGAATGTTTGTGAGTACCTGAATAGGATTAGATTTTGTAAAATTGGATTGTTCTTGTATTGACATAAATAACCGTGGTGTTTACCATTAATATAATGCATTTATTTGCTTATGTTCTATGAGCTTTCCTGCATATCCTAATAAGCAACATGGGTTAACCCAGCTTCATTTTCTATAAAGGGATATACTAAACCTATAGAATACATTCAGAAGGATTTGTCCTCCTGGTCACTTGACAATTGTCAAGACAGTGTATGTATATCGAAGGTTTGTGGGAATTTCTTTTAAGACAGTCTAGGCCTTGAAAAATTTTTATGTCAAAATAGAGGAAGAAGAAAAATTGATCACTTTTATTTTTCAATTACTGTATCATCATTTGTCATACATGTCCAATATCTGGAATCAATTCGCTTAATGTATTTTATTAAAAGTTTACCTTTAACAAATAGTTTTTTGAAGTTATTGGCATAGTATATGCCAATATTTTCTTTTAATGATTTTAATTTCTATAATTTTATCTATATTTTTATTCCTAATGTTTTTGGTCTATTTTCTTGATTAGAGTTTCAAAGATCTTTCTCTTTTTTCTGCCTCCCTGCCTCTATTCCTCCCTTCTCCCCACCATTCTTCTTCTCCTCTTTTGCCCCCTCCTTTTCTTTCTCCTCCTCTTCCTTCTCCTCCTTCTTCGTCTTCATTTTTAATTTATAACTTATAGAAACTGTAAAAATTGTTCAAGCTTTATAATTCCTCATTTCTGGTTTATATTGCTACTTTCTTCATGCTAACATTAAATATACAGTTCTATAATATTGTAGTTGGATTTATTAGCTATTTGCTTTGTGATTTGTCTTATTTGAATGTTATCTAAGAGTTCCTTTTTACCCACAAGTCATCAAGATATTTTTATATTTTCTTTAGGTTCTATCCTATAGAACCTATTTTAGGTTCTATCTTTCAAATTTAGTTTCTTAATTTATTCAGAATAAGCCTTTATGCATAGTCTCAAGAAAACATAAAATTTTATTTTCTTTTATATGGATACCATTGCTTCAAATAAATTATTCTTTCATAATTGATCCGTGACTTCAGTTCTGTTATATATGTATATATTTTGTTTTATTTTGCTCCATTGGTATTTTTACCTACTCCTGGCACTATCTTAACTATAATAGCTTTCAATATAGATAATTTAAGAGCACCAAACCATATGAGATTTTTAAAAATTGTAATATAATTGACATAAAATATTGTGTAGGTTTAAGATATACATGCTGATATTTTATGTTTATTTATTGCATTTATAAATAAATATCATTCATTTATGATAGTTTATGTTTATATATTACAATATGATTACCATTCCTCTATCATGTCATATAATTATCATTTCTTATTTTTGTGCTGAGGACAGTTAAAATCTAGATTCTTAGCAATTTTGAAGTGTATAATACAGTATTGCTGACCATAATTACTCGGCTGTACATTAGACCTCCAGAATCAATTCATCTTCTAGTTACAAGTTTGTACCCCTTAATATCTCCCCAATTCCCTCATCCCCAAGTTCCTGGTAACTGTATTCTACTCTCTATTTTACCCTTATCCTCACTACCACACACACAGTAAACTAATACTTTACAAGGGAGCCAAGAACACTCAATGGTGAAAGTAGTGAAAAGATTATTTCTCTAGCAAATGATTTTGGGAAATCCAGATAACTACATGCAAAAAAATGAAATTAGACCCATATTTTACAACACTCACAAAAATTAACTTTAAATGAATGAAAGACTTAAACATAATACCTGGTGCCCAAGACTCCCAGAAAAACAAATCAAAACATGGCAGTAAACTCCTTAACATTGATCTTGGCAATGAATGTTAGCACAAACAACAAAACCGAAAATCAACAAGTGGTATGACATTAACTTAGCAAGCCTAACAAGCTTCTGTAAAGCAAAAGTAATAATCAACAAAATAAAATGCAATTTATGAAATACAAGAAAGTATTTGCAGACATATTTAAAGAAAAACTTATGTAGCTCAAACATGAAAACAAAAATACAACTTAAAATGAACAGAGGAATTGAAAAGATATTTTTCAAAAGATGACATACAAATTGATAATAGGCACATGAAAAGAGGTTCAACATTGTTAATCATCAGAAAAATGCAAATCAATACCACAATGAGATATCACTTCATATCTGTTGGTATGACTGACATCAAGAAGACAAGATATAAGTTTTGGCAAAGAAGTAGAGAAAAGGGGACCCTTGTGGACACTTAGTGGGAATGTAAATTGGTGAAGCCATTATTGGAATTCCTCAAAAATTAAAAACAGAACTACTGCATGTTCTGGCAATCCCACTGCTGAGTATATGTCCAAAGGAAATAAAAACACAATATTAAAAATTATCTGCATTCCCATGTTTATTGAAGCATTACTCTCACTAGCCAAAATAGAGACTGCCCATCAATGGATGAATATGTAAAGATTATGTGGTATATAAATACAGTTGAATATATTTAGCCATGAGAAAGAACAAAATGCTAACCCTGTCATTTGTAACAACATGGATGGACCATGGGAGCATTAAGCTAAGTGATATAAGTGAGAAAGAGAAAAACACTGTATGGTATCACTTACATGTGAAATCTAAAAATGCCAAACTTACAGCATCAAAGAGTGTGTATTTAAATCTTATCTCTACAACTTGCTTGCCATGCAACAGTAAATATGCTATTTGGTCTCCATAAAATATAATCTGAGGATTTGGTGAGGATTTAGTTACTTTACATATGTACAAGAAGTAAAAAATTGCACGACATGTGGCTAAATATAGTATGATAACAATGACATCTTGATATTGAGTAGAACATGTACACACTAGCTTGAGTTTCTTCTGAAGGAAAATTTAAATATTCTTGACACTTTTTATTCTTACAAATTTTAGAATGTGTTATTTTCCAAGCACAGGAACTGACGAGTAGAAAATATATTTCTATGGACAAAAGGAAATATATTCTCATCCAGTTAGTCTTATCACAGAAACATTCGCACAATATTTTGCAAAAAGAGCCTGCAACAACTTGTTCTGCTAAAATGATATATGAAAATATTATTTTTCTGTAATAATGTTTGTATGTCAAAACTTAGTGTATCAAGTTACCAACAGACAAAATTTAAAGACAGATGAGTACACAAAGTGATTGGAAGGATATCAATTATTTGAAAATGAAGACATTCATTAGATTAATCATTCTAATTGGTATTTAGTACTATAGAGACAGTGAACTTAGTATGACTAGCTTTCTACTTATTACCTGGACCTAATATACTAACTCTACCAAGGAGATTATGATGATGTTTGAATACCCAAATTTCAGTGTCAACTCATCACTGTGTCCAATAGCCCTCAAAATATCTGAGTATTTCCCTTTCCCCAGTGTCCAGTTACCCAAGTAATTAGCTGTAGGTTCTTTCGGGAAAAGATGATGCTGTGAGGTCCTTCCTCCTGGCCCACTGACCTCCTGTCAAGACCTCAAGACCACGGGGTCAGGACCTGGACATTGGGCAAGGTTTATGATGTTTTTTTATGATGATTGTGTTGAGCCTAATCATAATCCATCTTGGATTTCTCATGATTACAAAAGTTCCTTGCTGGCTGCCTGGTTTTCCCCTTTATTTTGCCCACTTTATTCAATTAAAAATCTCCAGAATTATATGGCTTAGGCCAATCAGCTGCCACTCTGACTTTCCTACACATTAAAATTACATCAGTCTGGTTTTGGAAATTAAGTCACGGCCACCTTGCTTCTATTGTTCTAGGGTTCTATCATTCTTTGCAGTGAGCCTAGTTCTCTGATGGCCTCTCCTTCCATTTACAGAGCAGAACCAGGTTCTTGTGCCTCTGTCACTACTGCGTTCCCTGTGGCTGTGTTAACGGATATGCTGCTTAGGCCTTCCTTTGGAACGCAATCCTCTTCACTGTCCTCTGGCCCTACACAGTACAGCCACCCCAGCTTGCCCACGTTCCTTAGTCTTTTATTTTTTTCCTTCACCATCTCCACAGGCAGTTATAGTATTTTGACCTCACTTTCCATGGGTCATTGCTTGTTTCATGCTTCCAGGAAACATCCTCACAGCAAATGTGTACCACCTCTTGGAAATCTTATCAGGCATTAAATCTTATATTTCGGGAGAATAGCTACAAATCGATAAACTTTTTCTTAAATCCTGGTCCCTTGGAGCAAGCAACCTTGCTGTTTAAATTTCTGATACATTGCTTGGGTTTTCTGTATGCACGTCGAAAAGATCTTGGTGTGTAACCTGTAGGGTCCTTGCTCGGGTTTGAGACTAAAATGTTGTAATTAGAGGAATGTGCCTTAATTTTATAATTTTTGAAAAGACATTGTATTCTATTTTGTCTTAATTTTTCTTAAGTATTTTTGTAATTCAGAAGCAAAAATCATATTGAACTGGAGCTATCTTTGTGGGAAGGGTTCCACCCACAGATTAATTTATTTAATTACCATTGGATTGCTTAAGTGGTCCTCCTTTTGTTCAAATTTCTATAAATTGTTTTTCAAGAAATATGTCTATTTAATCTAAATGATCAATTTTATTTGGTAAGGTATTTATAAAATCCTTTTATTATCTTTCTAAATTCTGTGAAACCTACAGAATTTTGTGAAAACTACATTTTACTCCTGAGATTAGTAATTTGCATTTTCTCTTTTTCTTAGTCTTTCAGTGATTTGTTAACGTTGTTAAACTTTTAAAAGAATAGAATTTTAGGACTTCCAGACAAGATGGAGGCATAGCTAGACACGCTGTGCCTCCTCTCACAACCAAGATTAAGGACAACAAAAATATAGAACCAAAAAAAAGAAAACCTAATCAGGACAGAGAGAAAATTGAATTGTGTGGGAGTCCAACAACAATGATTGACCTAGATCAGTAAGAGGGGTAGCGTCAGTGGACGGCAGAGTCGGATTGCAACGAGATAAGCAGGTGGTGGTCCCGGGCACTCAGTCACTCCAGGTGCACAGGCGGTGGCGTTGCCCAACGTGAGGAGGCCAAGCAGGGTGCACAAGGCAGCTGACCACAGACACACATTCACACACAGATAAACCAGGTGAAAACGGGCAGTGAGACAGACTGCGCAACACAGGGCCCCAGCACCAGGAAGTGAAACCTAAAAGCACCCATTGAAAATACTTGTGGGGGCTGAGGTGCTGTGAGGGAGTCCCAACCTCACAGGAGAGTTCTTTGGGGAGCCCACAGGGTCCCAGAGCGTGCGCAGGCCCACCCACATGGAAATCAGCACCAGAAGGGCCCAATTTGATAGGGGAAAGAGGCTGAAGGGACTGGAATCTGCAGAAGAGCTCGGAGCAAGCATCATTGTTCCCTCTGACCCCTCCCCCACATCCAGCATCACAACCCAGCCACTGGGCTGCCCCACCCTGGTGAATGACCAAGGCTCTGCCCCTCACTACATTACAGCTGCAACCAGATAAAAACAAAAAACAAACAAACAAACAAACAAAAAACAAAACAAAAAAAAAACCCAAGGATGGCTCAAAAGGGAGAACAGACCGGGGCCCCAGAGCTAATTCATCTGAGCGACCAGGAGGTGGTCATCCAGAGCTCATAGCATTGGTAGCTAACCTATCAGAAGCACAGTTCAAAGCACTGGTGATTAGGAAGCTCACAGAATTGGTTGATTTTGATCACAAATTAGAGAAACAAATGGAAACTACAATAAGTGAAATGAAGGAAAATGCACAGGGAACCAATAGTGATGGGAGGAAAACTGGGACTCAAATCAATGGAGTGGACCAGAAGGAAGAAAGAAACAACCAAACAGAAAAGAATGAAGAAACAAAAATTCAAAAAAAAAAAAAAATGAGGAGAGGCTTAGGAGCCTCCAGGACACCTTTAAATGTGCCAACATCTGAATTATAGGGGTACCAGAAGGGGAAGAGGAAGAGCAACAAGTGGAAAACTTATTTGAACAACTAATAAAGGAGAACTTCCCCAATCTGGCAAAGGAAATAGACTTCCATGAAGTCCAGGAAGCTCAGAGAGTCCCAAAGAAGTTGGACCCAAGGAGGAACACACCAAGGCACATCATAATTACATTACCCAAGATTAAAATGAAGGAGAGAATTCTAGAAGCAGCAAGGGATAAAGGCAGAGTCACCTACAAAGGAGTTCCCATCGGTCTGTTAGCTGGTTTCTCAAGAGACCTTCCAGGCAAGAAGGGGCTGGAAAGAAGTATTCCAAATCATGAAAGTCAAAGACCTACATCCAGGATTGCTCTATCCAGCAAAGCTGTCATTTAGAATGGAAGGGAAGGCAACGTGCTTCTCAGATAAGGTCAAGTTAAAGGAGTTCATCATCACCAAGCTCTTATTATATGAAATGTTAAAGGGACTTATCTAAGAAAAAGAAGATAAAAAATAAGACAGTAAAAAGATAGCAAACTCACAGATATTAACAAGCACACCTAAAACAAAAGCAAACTAAGCAAACAACTAGGCCAGGAGCAGGAACACAGAAATGGAGATCACATGGAGGGTTAGCAATAGGGGAGTGGGAGGAGGAGAGAGGAAGAAAAGGTACAGAGAATAAGTAGCATTGACGGTGAGTAGAAAATAGACAGGGGGAGGCCAAGAATAATGTGGGAAAAGTAGAATCTAAATAACTTATGAAACATGGACATGAACTAAAGGGGGGAATATGGGTGGGAGGGGTGTGCAGGGTGGAGGGGAATGATGGGGGAGGAATGGGACAACTGTAATAGCATAATCAATAAAATATAATTAAATAAAGAATAGAATTTTAGATTAGATGTTTTCTCTATTTTTTTTTTGTTTCACTGATTTCTGTTTTTATCTTTACTATTCACAATCAACAACTCTCTTCAGATTTTGAGTTTTTCCTAATATCTTGAGATGAAATCTCATTAATTTCAGTTCTTCTTGTATTTTAATGTAGAAATTTAAGGATAAGTAAAGGTAAGCACCATTTTATCCTACCTTTTGTTATATCATATTTTCTTATCCTAGAGGAAGCAATTCTAATTTCCATTGTTATTTTGAACCATGTAGTATTTATAATTATGATTGCTTAATTTTCAAGTAGTTGAACATTTTCTAGTTTTCTCCTATTTATTGATTTCTAACTTCTTTCCTTTATGGGAAGGTAGCAGAATCTTATGATGTTAGCATGCTGAGGCTTTCTTTATAACCCAGGATATCATCAATACGTATACTCTCACACTTGTAGGGCTCCATATAAATTCATTTGGTCAAACTTGTTAATTGCATTTTAGACTTGTATAATATTTCTAGGTTTTATTTGTTTGTTTTGTTCTGCCTGCTGCTTCTTTCACTATTACAAAATATTGGCATATTTTCTAACACTGGCCTGTTTTCTTTTCATCTAGTTATATCAAACTTCCTCAGATAGATACCATTTCTAACATCTTGAAATAGCTATGTAGACCAATAATTTTTTCCCAGTCATTCTTTGTCTAACATTTAAGGCCCTAAATTTTATTATAAGCAGATTTGGACATACCCATCAAGGGGTATTGTGTCATCTTTGTACCCATTCAACACAATTTATTTTCTAATTTCTCATGTCTTTTCTTCTTTCACATATGTGTTGTTGTAATAATTGTATAATTTGTAAATATTTTTAGATTCTCTAATTGTTATAATTGTTGTTGATTTCTAGCTATATCCCAGTGTGCTCAGACATATAATGTATACTATTTCAATTTGAGCCTTGTTTAAGATGCTTATGTGGCCAGTACATGGTTAATTTTGATGCAATCTAATATGTACTTGTAAATAACTGAATTATTCATCTAGAGGAAATATCTATATTTATATATCTGTTTATATAAGTATCTATCTCATTAGATAGATAGAGACTCTATATCTACACCTCTGTCTTTACATACAAACATACTTATTTCTACATATATGCCTATTTGATTTTGTTAAGCACCATATTTAAAGCATTTAGTTTTTGGTGAAATTCTCCATCCTGACACTTAATCTCTTGAATATATTCTACAAAGTTATTTCTAATTATATATCTAACTGCTTCAGGATCTGAGTCACGTGATGGTCTGTGTCTCATTTACTTTCTCTTAATTTTTAGATATTTATTCCTCTCTTCTTTAATGTTTTAATGGTAGCTATTATGTATAAAGATGTATGCTCCATGTGATGCAATCACATAATCAATCCTTCTGGAACGATTCATTTGTTTTTGCTAGGCACTTAGAATAGGAGCAGTTCTTTTTCTTCTAATCAGAGATTGAGATTATTAGGCCAATATTCCATCTCTGTCAGGGCTGATCTATTTCTGATATACTTACTCACTGCATATCTTACTGAGGGCCTGTCAAGTACTTCAGTTGTAAGCCAAGTATGGGTACCAGGCCTCTCTTGTAGTGGTCCCTAAGCAATCGTTTTTGTGTCTACACAAAAATCAGTAAATGGGACTAAAGCTCTGCTTAACTTTCTATCTTCTTGTTACAGTGTTCTGCTTGGGTTTCTAGGCTTCCCATTTTCTTCAGCCTAATCATTAGCAAATACCTTGAGGGAATGGGGAGGGAAAATCACACGTCAGTCAGCACACTTCTCTTCAGTCCATTTTTAACCAGTGTATTCATCTCAGTCCCTTCCCACCTGGCTAATGCTGTCCTCCATCATTTTTCTCTAGGAGAGGTGGACTTCTGGAAGCTCTAGATGCCTCTTATGGCTCAGTCACTTGGCTCAGTACCACAATGTAATGAGTGACTATATCAAAGTGGAAAAGTGGCAGAGAACTTTTTCCACAATGTCTTTTCTTTCATTAGGTATCTTTTATGCTAAAATGTTGGCTACCCTGAATGTTCTCTGACACCTTTAACATCATAATATCTTATCCAAAATAACACCACCCTCTTACCCCCCCACACACCCCCCCCCACCCAGTGCCTTTTTTAACCTAGTCTTTCTAATGCAGAAAAAATTTCAGGAAAAAATAATTTTTTTAGAAAATATTCATAATAGCTTCTATCATGTGCCATATACCAGTTTCAGTTAAATTTCTCAGATTGGAATTACCCTACACCAAGTGGGTGGTATAAATTTGAAATCTAAACCTAAAAAGAGCCACCTTCTTTTCCTTTGATATAATTTTTTTGAAAACTATCATTTCATGAAATCTGTAGTTCTATTCTGGCTTCATAAGAAGTTCTCAGTTTTTGATACTCATTTTGCATGTGCCCAGTGTCTTGTCTTTAGGTGCCTGTTAGCTTTAACATTCCAGCATCCTGCTTACCAAAGAGCATTAGCACAGGCATTCTTTGTTGGCCTGCTCCACCTTAGTGCCCTTGAAATGCTTTGGGTTTGCCCAGTACCATTCTATCGCTCTTATTTGTGGACTTTTGAAGAAGTCCTTCTAATCTGAATTGAATGCCATACTGAATTATGTATTTTTCTTTCCTCAGAACTTGTTTATAAATTCAATGTAATTTTCTGAGAGACACTTCAATAAACCTTATCTACTTTGTAGATCAGTGATGTAACCCACAGCTGAAAAAAAGAAAAGTTTGTGTTTGATAGTCCTGAGAAATAGTGCCTAATACTCAGCCTTGTAAATGGTTGCCCGAATCTGTTCCAGTAATATTTTATCTTCTAGAACCAGAAACCAAATTTACTTTTTCTGGTAAAAGCACACTATTCCAGGAGTTTTTTTCTACTTTCCAGGGCCAAAGGGGCTATATCAGTGGTTCCTAATAATTTCTAATGTTTTTCCTCCAACATCCAAATCTTCAATGACCCATTTTAGCCAGGGTAGCCAGGTGATAACCTAACCTTATAAAAGCTCATTTGACAACTGCCTAATATCTCTGTTCAGAAAGTTCCCTAATTTCTTAATATTTAAAATTTATTAATAATTATTTATAATTATGAATGTTGAATAAAATTGATTCCTAGTTTGCATTTAAGAAATATTTTTTGAAAATTATTATTTTTTAATTTTAAAGAAATCACATAGTCTTGCCTAGCTCTGATTTTATAGTAAGTTCCTAATGGTTTTCCCTTTAAAAGATCATGATTCTGATCACAAAGCAGTCTCTACTGGCTACTTTTCTCTTTGCAAGTGTGTTCCAAAGCTCCTTGTTTTTTGATAAAGTTGTTTTCCTTTGTCTGAAAGATTGGCTGTCATTGAAAAAGATGATATTTGCTGTTTTAGGATATGACTTTTAAAAGCAGATTCCAACAGTACTTTTATAATAATCTGGCATAATAAATTAAAGAAAAAGTCATTTTTAAAAATCCACTTCTGTAAAGAGCCAGAATTCCTATCTGTACTATCAGGAAAAATTCACTGTAATTATATTTTTAATAGTTTCTTCACATGGAGCACAACTCTTCTCTAAACATCTCCTTTTTTTTGTAAGTTTCTAAACTCCGACTTATATCTAAATGACCCCTACCCCACCTTCTCTTCTGAATTTATTTTATTCTTTTTAGAGAATGTTCCTTTGTGGCTTTCCAGTGTAAATCAATGTAGCATCTCTGGCTTCAATATTTTACTTTTACCCATTATTGAGACCTGCTTAAGGGAAAAAAAAAACAGCCTTATCTAGCAAAATCAAATGCAAAGGTAGTTTGTTGGGAAATACAAGGAGCTCTATATAATCATCAAATAATATTATCACACATGCAATCACACATACATACACCACAGAAATATATTGATTTTTACACTGTAATCAACAATTTTCTGTTCAGTTCAATATCCTTATATATTGTAGAGAAAACTTTCATTCCCAAATTAATGGCTAAAAACATGCCCATGAAATGTGTGTCTAGACATTTGTAATGTTTATATTTTTAAATCAATATCTTGGTTACAAAGAACATTTGTTAATAAAATTCTCAGAAAATTACTTCATCAGTAAGTGTTTGCAAGCAAATTATAAGTATAAATTTAAGAAACAAAACCAATTAATTTGCCAAAACATTAACATCTTCTCCACGGTACAGCTCCATGGTTAAGAATGAAGTTATCATCATTCCTTCAAACAGATGGCAATTATAGATTTGGAACCATTAAAATATGTTCTTTAGTAGCATATATTTCATTTTTCAGCTTAATGTTCACTTTCTGATCCAAAATAGTTTTGGACATGACTACTGTGTAGATTCCTTAATATGTTTATCAATCACAGAAGCCTTTCTATCCACAGGAATTCTTGAAGAAGACAAGATTTGGGCATTTGGGCATTTTTTATTTTCTTGTTTTATTATGATTGTTACATTTATGCTCAAATAAAACTATTTATTAATTAAAATTATTTTCAAAATATTTATAATTTCACCTTAAAGATCTGTGTGATGTTGATTATCTTATGCTATTATTACTAAAACACTTCTTTCCAAAGATATACAATGTTCAGTCTCACCTCCAATTACTCAGTAATAAGGCACATATTTCCTTATCTGACAGTTTTCTATTGATTTACTTACTCAGGATTATAGAATAATAAGTTGTAATTGGAATGTTATGTTTAAAGAAATGAAGAGTGAGGGTTTATACCTTATAGAATATAGCAATCCATGGCAGGCCAACACTCCCCAAAACAACAACTAGAAAAAATTGGGGTATATACTTTTATTTTTTATAAGCATTGGAGAACTGGAAACTAACTTGAACTAGACAGTCCAAAATACAAGAATAAGGACAAGTGTTTGAAGTATAAGCTGCTGTTTCTTACTTTGTGCCTTGAAAGCACTTTGTTTGATGCTTTCTTGACAGGGAGAGACTTTGCAGGCAAGGAGGCACTTGTGTGTGAATTCAGTTTGCAGAATATTCTGTTTCCTAAACTAGGTGCCTATTACATGCTTGCCTTCAGTTTTTTAAAATTCATTGAGTTCTTCACTTACGTGTTTTCATTATCTTGTGTGCTTTTTTCACTTCAATTGAATAATTTAAAAAGTAAATGAAGAATAGCATCAAATACACAAAGTAGAAAATTTTGTAATTTTACGATATCTGGGAACTCGATGAGTTGAGAAATGGAACGAGGCATAATTTAATGGTGTTTGTAAATAACATTTGATTGAATATAATTGTGACATGATTTGAATGCATTCGTGAGTGTCACTGTTTAATTTTCAGTGATCAAAATTGTTTAAAAATACTGTTTTCATAGTGACAAGTTCAACTATTTTTACAGCTAGCTGCTTGGGCCTTTCTAGATTTACTGATGAATTTAGCATTGTAGCTTGTTAATCCAGCAGACCAGCACCTCTCATTAAGTTGTGACATTGTACCAAGAGCGATCTGCCCTCTTCTGATTGCGGTCTCCGTTTAACAGTGCTATTGTGTGACAGCAGTTCTCTCATTTTATCTTCTAGGCTCAGATCTTAGCTTTATCACTTTTTAGGTGTCTGATTCTCATATTTTCATGTCCTTTTAGGCTAACGCCAAAATTTTCAACACAAGGAAACTTTTTTCAAACTAATGATGTTCAACTCATGGAGGAAAATAAGAAAGAGCTTTCCAAGTGAGACAAGAAGGAAAAATATATAGTTTTAATGATAGTGGTATAACTTATAAACCAAGTTATTTTTCTCAGATTTATCCCAATTTACAAAGTTCAAGTACCAAATCAGTTACTCTAGTCTTCCTAGAAATGCATTATGTTCTGCTCAATGGAGCCAGGAAGTAGTGCAGACCAAATAACCTTTCTTTCTTCAACCCCAGGGGAAAAGCTCCCAACAGGGCCCACAGAGTCTAAACAAGCCTGAATTCTCAATCAGAACATGAAGGCTATTGACAAAGGCTTAGCTGTTTCATTAAAACAAAGTGAGAATAAACTCTCCAAGCTTTTGTTCATCATGATTCATGAAATCATTAAAAACCAATACAGAATTGAATCTTCCATGTCAGACAATCTTTGACAAGGTCAACTGCAAAATAATTACAAATGTGATTAATTTATCTGAAGAGTACTCATATTGAAATATTAAAGCAGGAAGAACTACATACCATCAAAATGGTCATGCAATCCTATGAAGACAGTCGATCAAGAGAAGCCTGTCAGGCAGGGTGATATAAATTGGGGACAGTGGTCTAACCAGGAACCCCTTCATCTAACTTCTCCCATGCAATCAAAGCTAGGTAATTTGTCAGTGAAATCAAGTCAGGCACAATATTCAGAACATCCTATTTCTACCTTTTTGTAATGCCCAATGTGGTTTGCCAACTACATAACTTTTGCCTGGAGAGGATTAGTGCTTGTTCCTGGTTATAGCTTTTGCATGTGGAGTAGGGTTACATCTTTCAAACAGTCCTGAAAAGAGCTAGCTTACTTACCCTGACTCTGAAAAATATCAGGTGGCAGGGGGCCCAATTAGCAATTTACTGAAATGTCAATTTCTGATCGAATGGGTGCATGTGAGTGAGTAAAATATGAAAGTTTCTTCTTTCTTTTCACCTGTTCTAATTTAGCTGCTTGTTTTTATGCTAACATTTACCTAAATTTTGGACATTTTATTTCTCCTTATAGAAAAGCTGGAGAAGAGGGAATAAGTATACAATAAAACCTACAATCATTCACTTTCACATCTATTAAAATAACTCATCTGTTAAAATAAATCATTTAAAATCAATGATAAAATATGTGGACATAACTTATAAAAACAAAAACATTTAGACTATACATGGACTTTCCATACCTTTATCATTCCTCTTCCCCAATAGCGTAAATAATTAAAAATCATCCTGGCTCTCCTGACCTTCCCTCCCCCAGTTTTATTTCATGAACTGTCTTTTTAAGAGTAGAAGAATGGTTTCTGTGTGTATGTTATGTGAACAGACACAGATATCCTAAAGGAAATGGTTATGGTGATGTTAGGGCAAAGAGCCATGTGGTTTCATGCAAGTGCAAGAATTTGAAGGAAGACTAATAATTTTTTACATAATTTCCATGTAAAAACACAGCTCTATAAAATCACATTAGAATCAGTTGTATATTGAACAATTGTAAAATATGTTAGAACCTTCAAGCCTCTTGGTTAAGAATATAGAATAGTCTTTAATAATAGTATTTTTATTATAAATATTTATTTGGAAAATGTAATGATCCCTAAGCTAGTCTTCTGAATAATTTGACCAGTTCATTAAATTCACCCCAGTGGTGTCAGATAGTCCCTCTTTGGCCAACTGCACTGTGGCTGGGTTGTTATGAGAAGGAAGTATGACAATGCTGTTGAGAACTGTTAGCAACAATGAAGCTGCCATTAAACATTAATAAGCCTTTACTCCAAGATTATTCATGCTCATTTTATATCTCTTCTGAATAGAAAACATGTATGTGGCCATCTAATACTGTTAAAAACTCACATGATGATTTTGTAGATAATAAAAATGCTCTGATCTAATGCACATTGTTAGTATGTGAGAGAAGAAACTTAGATCTGCAAGACGTTCTATTTAAACTAATCTTGATATAATCAGGCTCTGAAAGTGCTAATTCACTCTTTGGTCTTCATTTACGTCCTAATGGACTGTGGCAATAACTGAAATGCTTAAAAACAGAAGTTCCCAACTTGCCCTGGTTCAATACATGATTTTCTACTTTACAATTCAGTAGAAACTATACTTTGAATGTTGATCTTTTCTTGGGCTAATGATATGTGGTATGATACTCTTATCATTCTGGGCAGCAGCAGCAAGATGATTTTTCCCAACTGTAAGCTAATGTGAGTGTTCTGATCTATGATGGTTAGTAGGTTAAGTGTATTAAATGCATTTTCAACTCCCTGTATTTTCAGTTTACAATGGGTTTATCGAACCAATCATATAAGTCAAGGAACATCTGTATTGATGTAATAGTGAGCGAGTAATTGAAAGTTTCAGTCAGGACAACTAATTAAGTTTTAGATTATTTAATAGTGTCAGATTCACAGATTACACAGGTACTTAATTACCCCAGCATTCATAGCTTCTCTCGTGTTTCCATTTACTTTGCTTTAGATCAGAAATCATAGATGAAAGGAATCTCTTAATGTAAAGAATGTATACCTGGAAAAAATGTTCTCAAATAATAAGCTCTAAAGAGTTTTTTGAGCCTAAAACCTTAATTGAGGGTGAAAGATAAGCAGAAAAGAAGAGCAGTAATAAATAAAATTTATAATTCAAAATAGAACTTTAGGGAAATCATTTTTTACTAAGAAAAAAATAGACATTTCTTAATCGGATAACTCTGATCTATGTACTTTTCTCCTTTTTACTTTTTCTTAGACATTGGTTTTGGAGTTTCATGTTAAAATTGACACCCAATTGATCAGTCAGCCATATATCTTGTCAATGGATTTTTGATTTTTGTACCAAGAAATGTCTACTATGCTTGTGAGACTTTCCCATTAGTTTTATATTACTAACTTAAACGTACGATGTACATCACTTGTTGTGATAGGAAATAAGGCATATAAACACATGTGGTGCTAAAGGTAAGGTATTCTGTTACAAAAAAGAATTCCAAGTTAACTTAATTTAATAATTTAGAAAATAAAAACATATTTGTCCAATTCTGCCAGTTTTATCTGTGTTCATTAGCAATAACCCCTGCAACAAATATGCGGGACTAGAACTTCCATCTGACTTCCATATACTCTGGACAAACTAATACATGAATATCATATTAAATCACCTAAGATTATAAGCCACAGGAACTCAAAAGACGCACAACACAATGTGAACTAAAGAATGCCTTGGCTTATGTACCTTTTTTTTTTTTTTTTTTTTTTTGCAGAAGTGGGGTCAAGTTTTCACATCAGGTGGAATAAGTTTGGAGCAGGACAAGGGTCAGGAGGAACACTCACATCATTGATCAGTGGTTAAAACAGCACATCAATATGTGTAAACTTTAGACCTTTAGACAATCTTTATAAGTATCTCAAAAACAAACCAGGGATTTCAACTGAGTTTTAAACAGACCTCTACTTTTACACTGTTTCTTGTAATGTAGTATTCTTCAATATACTGCGTTTTAGAATTTGTAGGTAGCTTACATATGTCAGTGAAATCTCTTCCCCCACAGATTTTCATTTAACCGACCTGGAGCTAAGAAGTGGAAACAGCATTTTTACAAGCTTTCCAGGTGATTCAAAAAACCATTAAGCCAACATTTTGTCCTTAAAAACTGTATTGACCAGATCATATATCTGTAGTATGTGCCCAAGGAGTTAGCAAGGTAGACCTAGATATACAATTCTCAAAAAGATTGTGTCACTTAATAGTTAAAGCTATAATATTCTGGAGAAGATTCTTCTAAAATTTCATACAGATTAGAAAAGCCCATTGACACATATAGTCACATATTTTGACTATATGATCTTAAGAGTAACAAAATGTAGCAGACCCTTCTGTGTGGCATGGGCCCAGCTCCCACTTGGAGATGCACAGGACCCATGTCCACAGATAGGTTCCCTCATGGGTAACCAGATTTGCGATATAACTAGGCTCTTTGGAGGCTTGCTCTTTGCTAAAACTCCCTCACCCTGCAAGTACCTTGCAGAGACCAGTGTAACTGGATCAACCACCTTTGCCTTTTCATTTGCTAATATCCTTCTTCTGTGATGTAATGAGGGCCATTGGCCCCTTTGTTGTAACGTGGGGATAGTGAAGGAGAAACATCTTATAATGTGAGGATATAATAGAATAAAGGCCTGTCATGGCGGAGGCCGCAGCTTTTGCTCCCCGAGAGAGAAGAGCCATGTTGTCGACCTTATTCCTCCACCGGGTCTGTGTGTATGTTTTATTTCATCCATAATGGTGCAGACACTGCTAGCCAGTTTCCGCATCAACAAAAGTCCACCTTGATGTGATTCTAGAGTTAGGGATGTCAAACCCATTTTCACCGGGGGCCACATCAGCCTCACAGTTGCCTTCAAAGGGCTGAATGTAACTTTAGGACTGTATAAATGTAACTACTCCTTAACAGTTAAGCAAGAGCTCGGCGCTGCTGCTGGGTAGAAACAAGGTAGAGGGCTGGATTTGGCCCACAGGCCTTGTGTTTGCCACCTATGCTCTAGAGTACTAAATGTAAGACTAACTCCTGCATAAAAATTAGTAATGAGAGAGAACTAACAATGGCATATAGAATACGACTTTGTTTAATTTGTTCATTTTGGTATAAGCCTATATAGTCACACTTCAGTATGTCTTAAAACATTTTTTACATTCATAATTCAATATAACTGGTTACCACAGCTTCTAGTAGCAATTATCATACAAATATAAACAGGCAATTTTGCAATTGCTAAAATATAGATTTGAGGTAAAATTGCAAATAAACTGTAAAATATCAAGGTGATATTTTATAAAAATAATCCTCTAAAAATAAAGTTATGTGATTAGTGAAAGTAGTGCTTGGAAAATATCTACAGAATTGAATGTGTATATTAAAAAAGGAAAGAAAGCTGTAAAGGCAATAGTATGTTTCCTCCATAGGAAAATGGAATAGGAAATTAAATTCCAGGCAAGCTGAATAAAAGTAATAATAAAAGTTGAACAACAAATCAATAAAACTGGAAACAGAAGATCAACAAAACCAAAAATCTGAATTTTGAGAACATCAATAATCAATATGGCTATAGCCAGGATAACTAAAAAATAAAAGATAATGCATAAATCTCCACTGTCAGAAATGAAAGAAGGGGATATCACTATGAATCCCATTGGCATAAAAGGGATAATAAGGAACTGTGATGAACAAGTCCAAGACCACAATTTGATAACTTAGGTAAAATGAACCAATTTTTTGGAAGATAAATTTTTCTAAAACACATAAGAATAAACGTTCTGAATTGTCCTACATCCACTAATGGAATTGAGTCAATAATTAATAACCAAAAGCAGAAAGCACCAGACACAGCTAGGTTCACTGCTAAATTCCACCATATATTTAAGGAAAAAATTGTATCAATTCTTAAAATTTTTTAAGACTGTAGAGATCAAAATTAAAGTAGAAGCAAAAGAATACTTCCTAACTCATTCTCTGAGTCTAGCATTGCCCTAATACAAAAACCAGACAAGCATGTTATATGAAAAAAATACAGACTAATATCTCCGTTTAACATAGGTGCAAGAATACTCAACAAAATATTAGCAAATTGAATTTTAAAAGTATATAAAGAACTATACACTATGACTAAGTAAGATACATCCTAAGTGTGGAAGGTTTGTTCAACATTCAAAAATCAATCAATGTAATCCATCATATCAACAGGCCACAAAAAGGAAAAATAACATAATCACATCAATAGACTAAGAAAAAGCATTTAATAACTGTCAACAGCTATTTATGATAAAAATTCTCAGTGATATAAGAATAAAGGAGAGTTTTCTCAATTTGATGAAGGATATATACAAAATTCCTAAAACAAACATCGTACTCAATGGTGGGAAATTCAAAGCTTTCTCATTCATATCAGACACAAGGCAAGAGTGCCTCATATAACAACTCCTTTTTAACATTGTACTGGAGATTCCAGCTAAAACAATAACAGAAGAAATAAATAAAAGATATATGCATTATTAGAAAAGAAATAAAAATAGGTTTTGTACACAGATGACATAAATGTCTGCATAGAAAATCCAAAAACATCAACAGAAACTCTTTAGAACTAATAGGCAATTATAGCAAGTCTGTAGGATACAAGGTTAAAACACACAAAAAAATCAAGTGCTTGCCCACATACCAGTAATGAACAAATGGTATTTGAAACTAGAAACCCAATATCACTTACATTAGCTTCCCCCAAACTGAAATACTTAGTTACAAATCTAACAAACATGTACAAGATATGTATAAGAAAAATTATAAAACTTAATGAATACAATCAAATAACTAAATAAATGAAGAAATATTCCATGTTCATGGGTAAGAACTCAATATTATAAACATGTCAGTTTTTCTCAACTTTGTCTGTAATTCAATGCAATCCAAATAAAAATCCCAGCAAGTTATTTTATGGATATTAACAAAGTAAATCTAAAGTCTATATGGAGAGGCAAAAGACCAAGAATAGTTAACAGAATATTGAAGAAGACTGACACTTCCCAATACCATAACATGCTATAAAACTACAATAATCAAAAGTGTTTTATTAGGGCGGGGGGAAGATGGCGGCACAGTAGGAAGGAGCATATTTCACTTCCCCCTACACACGGGAGAATATTCTGGCCAATTTACATCGGAACAGAGCAAACAGCCATCAGAGACACAGCATATTTGAAATCAGGAGATCAAAAAGTGTAGTGGACACTGAAAAACCAGACGGTAAGGAGAGTACTTCAGAACAATAAGAGCCCAAGGGGCAGCGCGGACACCAGGGCCAGGTCTGAGGCCCAGGCTGGCTCTTGCCAGGCTCGCCACAAGATTAGGGAGGGAGCTGGGTCAACCGCTTCCTCCCCCACCAAACAAAGTTTTAGCTGTGCTGGGATAAACCCAGTTGCTTAAAATCTCACAGAGAGGAGTTGGGGTCTCAGTGGCAGACAAACTGGGGGTGTGAACACCTGCGCATATCCCGGGGAAGGACTGCATACCTGAGCTCGCCTGGTTGTTGGTGGCCAGAGCCACTGGGATAGCCACACACCTGAGCCCCCGGGGCCTTTGACTCCTGGCACCGGAGGGACAGCTGCAGGCCTGGGCTTGCGGGAGCCCGGTGCCCACAGGTCCTTTGGCTCCTGGCGCCACTGGGACAGCCACGCTCCTGGGCTTGAGGGGGAGCCCGGCGCCTGTGGGACAGCTGCCCGCCTGAGCCCACGGAGCCTCCGGTGTCACTGGAGCACGTGCACGCCTGCAGGACGGCTGTTTGGCTGCTCGCCTGACCTCGCGGGGCCTTCGGCTCCTGGCGCCAGTGGGGCAGCCACGCACCTGAGCCTGCCACCCATTGGGGACGATTGTGGGAGGATTGGTGCCCATGTGTGACCTCAGGTGGCTGCGAGATCATAGGCACCTGCGTGCAACTGGGATAGGCACACACTTCCTCAGAACTTACACCTGAGGCCCTGGGCAGAGAGGCCCAGGGCAAGCTCTGAGGACAGTAGTGCAAAGATAGCTGAGCGCTGAACAGGGACAAAAACGATACTGTCACCCCTAGGCCATTGCAGCCAGCAAGACCAGAAATACCAGCTCAGCAAGATTGAAAATAGCAAGAGTTGTTGTTTTTTTTTTTTTAATTTTATTTATTTATTTTTTCTTATTGCTTTTTTTCTTTTTTTCTTTTTTCTCTTTTAAATTTTAATTTTTTTCTATTATTTTTTATTATTTTTATCATTTTTTACCCCTCAATGCCCTTTACTTTGCATATCTTCTTTCTTGCCTTATTTGTTCTTCCTTTCTTTCCAATTTTATCTTTTCTTCCTTCCTCTTTTTTCTTTTCTTTCTTCTCTTCTTTTCTCTTTCTTTTTCTTTTTCTTTCTTCTCTTCTCTCTTCTCTTTCCATTTTTTCCTCTTTTCTCTTTTTAAATACCCACGAGTAAGACAAAAACAAAACAAAACAAAACAACAACAAAAAAAAAACAGCCCTGGAATTGTGAAAAAAAACAGAGATGATCCCAAGGAGGGGGCATTTCAACAGATAAGACAGTGGAACCTGTGAACACCAGGATACCTGAAGCAGACAGCACCACTGAATCTCACAGGTATTCTACCACAGAAGTTCACACCATAAACCCAGGGAGCCAGAACAGACCAATTTAAGAAGTTAAGGCTAACAAGAAGAACCTCAAAAACAATGGGAAGACAAAGAAATAATCCCCAAATGAAAGGAAAGTAGGAAGCCCCAGAAAGAATGCTAAATGAAACAGAGGCAGCTCAACTGTCAGATTTTGAGTTCAAAGCAATGGTTGTCAGGAAGCTCCATGAGCTCTCAACGAGCTACCAGAAACTACAGGGAAGCTATGATGAACTCACTACAAACTATATCAACATGAAAAAGGAAATAGAAACTATCCACAAGGGCCAAGAGGAAATGAAGAGTACAATTTCTGAACTGAAGACCACAGTGGAAGGCATGAAAAGCAGAATTGATGAAGCAGAAGATCGGATTAGTGAGTTGGAGGACCAAGTAGAAAAAAACACCCAGAAAGAGCAAGAAAAGGAAAAGAGGCTCAAAAAGAATGAAGAGGGATTAAGAGAAATGCAAGACAATATGAAATATAACAATATCTATATAATAGGGATATCAGAAGGAGAAGAAGAAGAGCAAGGGATAGAAAACCTATTTGAAAAAGTAATGATTGAAAACTTCCCTAATTTGATGAAAGAAAAAGTCACACAAATCCAGGAAACACAGACAGTCCCAATCAAGAGGAACCCAAAGAGGCCCACTTCAAGACACATCATACTTAAAATGGCAAAATTCCAAGACACAGAGAGAATCTTAAAGGCAGCAAGGGAGAAAAAGGAAGTAACGTACAAGGGGGCTCCAATAAGGCTGGCAGCTGACTTCTCAATGGAAACACTCCAAGCTAGAAGAGAATGGCAAGAAATATTCCAAGTAATGAGAACCAAAGGCCTGCAACCAAGACTATTTTACCCAGCAAGGCTTTCAATCAAGATAGAAGGCCAAATAAGGAGCTTCCCAGACAAAAGAAGTCTAAAAGAATACACCTCTACCAAACCAGTTCTTCAAGAGATGCTGAAGGGACTGTTTTAAGGAAAGGAAGGAAAAGGGAGAGAGAGAGAGACGAACATAGGTATGAAAATGGCAATGAATCAGTACCTATCAATAATAACCTTAAATGTAAATGGATTAAATGCTCTAATCAAAAGGCATAGAATAGCTGAATGGATAAGAAAGCAAGACCCACACATATGCTACCTACAAGAGACCCATCTCAGGACAAAAGACCTACGCAGACTCAAAGTGAAGAGCTGGAAACAAATTTTCCAAGCAAATGGACAGGAAAAAAAGACGGGGTAGCAATACTCATATCAGACAAAATAGAGTTCAAAAGACGAGCCATAAAGAGAGATCCAGAAGGTCACTTCATAATACTCAAGGGAAGAATCCAGTAAGAAGACATAAGCATTGTAAATATATGTGCACCCAACATAGGAGCACCTAAATACATAAAAAAAATCTTAGAGGACTTCAAGAAAGATATTGACAGCAATACAATTATAGTAGGGGATTTTAATACCCCACTGTCAAAAATGGACAGATCTTCCAAACAAAAAAATCAACAAAGATATTGTGGCATTGAACAACATTCTGGATGAAATGGGATTAACTGATATATGTAGAGCCCTTCATCCCAAAGAAACTAAATACACATTCTTTTCAAATGCACATGGAACATTTTCAAAGATAGACCACATGATAGGACATAAAACAAGCCTCAACAAATTCAAGAAAATTGAAATCATACCAAGCATTTTCTCTGACCACAAGGGACTGAAACTAGAAACCAACCCTAATGGGAAAAACCCAAAATCCTCAAAATCATGGAGATTGAATAGCATGTTATTAAACAATGAATGGGTCAAGAATGAAATTAAGGAATAAATCAAAAAGTTTCTGGAAACAAATGAAAATGAACTCACAACAACCCAAAACTTATGGGACACAGTGAAGGCAGTCCTCAGAGGGAAATTCATAGCGATACAGGCCTACCTAAAAAAGATAGAAGCATTTCAAATAAACAACTTAACTCTACACCTACAAGAACTTGAGGAACAACAACAAAGACAGCCCAGAGCAAGTAGAAGGAAGGAAATAACCAAGATCAGAGCAGAATTAAATGACATAGAGACTAAAAGCACAATTCTAAGGATCAATGAATCCAGGAACTGGTTCTTTGAAAAGATAAACAAAATTGACAAGCCTTTAAGCAGGCTCATCAAGAAAAAAAGAGAGAGGACCCAAATAAACACAATCAGAAATGAAAGAGGAGAGATTACAACTGACACCACAGAAATACAAAGGATTGTAAGAAATTACTATGAAGAACTATATGCCAAGAAATTTGAAAACCTA